>JAVJAQ010004357.1:0-43446 GCA_032362365.1 Zygogramma bicolorata | reverse complement strand
AAAAAGCATTTACAATATAATTTCTATACAGTATTACCATTTCAAAGCAGAAGTAGTCACCTAAGCGCAGTATGGCTTGTTTTGTGCTCTACTCCTTCTTCGTCATGGTATTCATATTAGTTTTTACATTAGTTTAGTTATCCGACAGATCTTAACAATTCATTTGTAATTTAAGCTATTGATGATTAGTCTCTACAGGGTGATGTATATTGTTGAAGATTTGAATATTTCGTTAGTGGTTATTTGTTTCGAAAAAAAGTATTTACATATTTTGCAGTAAGTTTATCACTGTGGAACTATTTGTTTCAATAAATTTCTTAACGAGCATTTTGTACTTTCTAAAATTTCGTGTTTGCTTTATATCTAGAGGTATTGCATTATATAGCTTGGGTCCAAAGTAAAAAATTGTTCTTTGGGTATGGCTTTTTCTGAATAGAGGTATATTAATATTTTGATTCTCTACATTTCTTGTATTTTTTGTCGTATTCATGCTGAACGAAGACAGGTTAGCATACATCCAGCTGAGGCAGTGATAGGCGTATAAACTTCTGATATTCAATAATTTGGTATCATTGTACAACTGCTTCGTATCGAATCGTCTATGTTTCTTAAATATTATTTTAATAATTGTATTTTGAGTGACTTGCACGTTGCCCAATATATTGGTAAACATTCCGCCCCATGCTGTTATGCTGTATCTTATGAGTGATTCTGCTAAAGATTTATATATCATCATCAGGTTTGATCTTGACAGAACATCTCTCAGGTTATATATTTTGTGAGTTAGTTGTCTAAGTCTTTTTACTAAAAATGCAGCATGTACATCCCATCTCATATGCTGATCCAAGAATAATCCGAGATATTTGAATTTGGATACTTTCTCTATGGTTGGACATTTACAGAGTACTTTGCCACAATTTGACGCGTGAATGCATAGTTTCTGATTATCTGGCTGATGACTGCTTATAAGGGTAAAAGTCATTAACTTTGTTTTAGAGATGTTTAAACTCAGGTGGTTATCACTTAACCACATTTGTATACTATTTAAGCCTTCTTCTGTATCTCTGTAAACATCTTTCCATGTTTTGCCTCTATATACTATGACTGTGTCATCGGCATATGATATGAGATGACCTTTGAAATTAGTAATATCAGCAATACTATTTATATATATCAAAAAGAGTATAGGGCCCAAGACCGTCCCCTGTGGAACTCCTATTGAAATATCTCGATACATACTTTTTTCATTACCCACTTTCACACATTGAATTCTCTGGAACAAATAATTCTTCAGAACATCAAGGCCAGGTCCACGAATACCATAGTACCATAGTTTATCAAGAAGCTTATTATGGGAAACTGTATCAAAGGCCTTGGCCAAGTCCAAGAATACCGCTAGACATTTTTCCGAATTTTCCAAGGCCTTTGTTGTTTCTTTATAGAAATCTAAGATTGCTGATTCAGTGTTACTCTTATTGATGAAGCCAAATTGTCTGTCCGTTATAACTTTGTTTCTCTCAAAAAATTCAGCCAGACGATTTTTTAAAATATGCTCAAATATTTTGGCAAAATTGTTTATTACGGATATAGGTCGATAATTACCCAACTCTGTTTCATCTCCAGATTTAAAAATGGGGCTCACTATGGATTCTTTCATTTGTGTTGGTAATATGCCTCCCTCAAATATCAAGTTGATTATATGGACTAATGGTTTTAGCAAGTAACAGTGGTATTGTTTTATAAATTGTGTTTTCAGTCCGTCAGGTCCAGGAGCACAATTGTTTTTCAATTTGGAGATAACTGTTGTCACTTCGTTTTCGTTTGTTGGTGTAAGGTAAATTGTTGGGCCTACAGATTTATGTTTCAAAAAACCCAGTGGTGGAGTTAGTGTTTTATCGAGCTTTTCAGACATTCTTAAACCAATATTCGTAAAATATTCATTGAAAGCTTCTGCTTTGTCTTTGTTGTTTGTTAGTATTTTGTCATTTTTTTTAATATCACCTATGTTTTTTTGCTTATTCGGTTTATTACTTACTTCATTTATTATTTCCCATGTTTTCTTATAGTTACCAGAGTTTTCAGTTAGCTTATTCTTATAAAATTCATTTTTTGTTAGTCTTATTAACTTATTCAATTCGTTTCGGTACTGCTTAAATTCGTTTTTTAAGGCCTGGCTGTAGTTTTTATTCAATTTTGCTTTGAGTGTGTCCCTATGTTTTATGGATTTTATTAATCCCTGTGTGATCCAGGGTTTTAATTTATATGATTTTTTCATACTTATTTTGATTTTAGTAGTGCAGTTGTTCATGTGTTCTTTTAATTTGTTAATAAAATTATCATAGGATAGCTGGACTACATGGCTATTCAACACATCAGGCCAGTTTTCATTATTCAGGAGATATTTTAGTTTTATATTATCAGTTTTGTTCCAAAATTCTGGATCGCTAGGCGACTCAACTTTTTGATTGGTATCATAAGTGTTTGTTGACATTGTTAAGGTTGTAGCGAAGTGATCGGTTATGTTTGTTTTAATAACGGCGGGAAAGACTTTTATGTTTTTAGCTATTTTCTGTTTTCTAAGAAATATATGGTCTATTATTGTTGTAGTATCGTCTGTAATTCGCGTGGGTTCATTAATGTACGAAATATAGCCATTTTCTGTTAGTATGTTCATGTAGTGATTTACGTCATTATTATTTTCATCAAGGAGGTTAATGTTGATATCTCCTAAGAAAATTTCTATATTTTTTTTGTTCAAGCCTGAAAAATAGTCTGTCAGATCGTTTAAATATGTGCGAATATTGGTCGAGGGTGGTCGGTAAGATGCTGTAATTCCTATCGTTAGATTGAACGAAGTTAGCATAATTCGTGATAGGGTTGTTTCGGTAATTCTAATAGTAGTTACATTGACTGAGAGAGTTTTTTTAATGTAAATAATAAGACCATCGTTCTGGTTGAATTTTGACCCATTGTAATGTATAGAATAGTTTTTGATATGAAAATCGCTCACCTCATTCAGATTCCAGCTTTCAGAAAGAACTATTATGTCGATATTATTGCATACTTCCTCTAGATATATCAGGAGTTCATCAAAATGCTTATTAATACTTCTAATATTGCAGTGGAATATTCCAATTTTCTCTGTCAGCTTTACAGTTGTGTAGTCATTTATATATTCATTTATTGTTGTGAAAGTCTTAGTATTGATATCTTCTTGTTTATCTAGAATATCTAAAAATTCTAACATCGTATTTCGTAAACAATATAATAAAAAGAGAAAAAAAATAAATAAGAGAGCAAGATGTAGCCAACACTAGTGCTTGGATCGAATATTACGAAGTGTAGCTCTTCTAGTAAATAAATTACAATTAATATAACAAAAATACTGCTTGGTAAGTCAACAGAAATTTGTTTCAAAATCATTGGCACCTTTGACAATCGATATTTTATTGTTGTGGTTCACATATATTCGTCCTGCTTCTGTCCAAGTATTCCGTATAGAAAACTTTTCAATGGCTCTTGACATGAGTTCAACTCGAAGTTTGGTTAGGTCTTCTCTAACTACTATCCCAGTTGCTTTTAGAAGCTTTTTATTGTGGTAGATTTCTTGTCTGAGCTGATATGTTTTGAGTTTCATCAGAATACCTCGTGGTTTGTTACTTTTGTTCGGTTTTCCTAAGCGGTAGCATATATCAATATCTTCATCAGAAATT
Organism: Zygogramma bicolorata; assembly: GCA_032362365.1. NCBI lineage: Eukaryota > Metazoa > Arthropoda > Insecta > Coleoptera > Chrysomelidae > Zygogramma > Zygogramma bicolorata. The sequence continues at coordinate 39,733 of JAVJAQ010004357.1, read as the reverse complement.
TTCGTTGTGAGTTTGTGAGTTAGCAGTTCGATCATTTCACGTCTGATGTTTTCATTGTGCTTTTCTGGATAGTTGAAGATTATCAGGTTGTTCTTTTTGGTTTCTTGCTCCATGTGATCCACGATTCCTCTGAGATATTCATTGTCATTTTTCAGTTTATCCAGAGAAACATTCTGTATATTTATTTGGGTTTCATATCCTAGTTCGGCTTGCTTCAGCTCGTTTTTCAGTTGTTCAATTTTTTGTTCCATCTCAGCTAGTTTATTTGTTATTGTTTTCGTGACAGCATCTGATACACATGTTGTTAAGGTTTTTGTAAACTCTGGTTCTTTCATACATTGTTTGAATGCCAAATTTACAGCATTTTGAATTTCATCTCGGATTTCTCTTGTAATTACCATATTTCACAAGTTTTGTTATCACTATATTGTAAAATGATAGATGATAGAGTGATATGCCAATTTATATTATTCAGCAAGCGGTATTTCCCCTTTTTTTGAATAGAATACTAGGAGCACACTGAAACACGTCTACTCACTGTCGGACATCAGTTTATATCGAAATATAAAATCAATACAACCTATGAGACCACATGTCATATTATACAATAATATATAATTGATTTCCATCCCCTACTGACTTTTCAACATTTTTCAAGAAACAGTCAATTCAATAATACAAACATTTGAATTCGAACATTTTGAAAAAAGTTTTCGAAATATTCATTTGAGTATTCACATGTTTTTTTTTCAACCTTTCAACGAGAACGGATTTCAGAACGTGAATTGAAACATCGACATAACCATGTAACTTCATTTGTTTGTCCTCATTACAGTTTTTGGAACCTAGATTTTTCAACACCTTCACTTCCAACAGGGTAATTACTTCGTGGACCATAAAGACGTTTATTTATATTTTGATTGAACATGTATACTAAGTATAAATGAGCATTATTGTTACAAAATTCATCAAACCTTGACACAAACGAATTCCATTTGTTCCGAAAAAAATGTATTTCAGTGTTGAAATTATGTCAATTATCAACTATTCCAGAGACTACCCTCGTCAGATACCCTTCCATCCCAATTCACCGGAATTCCTCCGATACTACCAATATTTTGCCCAATGATTCACCCAGCTTTCTTGTTTAGTAGTCCGTGAAATTTATAGCTTTTTGGTACTCTGATTTTTATGGGCCTTGCTGAGATCAAAAATTATTCGGCGGTCGAATGTGTAGCTAATAAAGCACAGATGACATTTATGTGGAAATCACGATGAATGATGGTCATAAAGGTGTTTTTATAATTTTTATACGGTGGGATAACGAAGATAACTCACACGTAGAAGATTAAAAATAAAGTTTCATCAGGAGAGGTATATCCGATATTTTGCTCGAGTCTGTAACGAATTATGAAAGGATTCTTGATAAAAAGCAATAAAAATAATAAATTATCTTTGAGGTTGGAAGAATAAATTGGTTTGATTACTTGGATAGTAAATACGTTAGAAAAAATGAAATCGTTGATGGGTGAATGGCTCGAAACGATTTCAAGCCTTTTTTGAGATTTACTTTTCTGTGTATTTAAGTATTTATGCTTGTCTGGGAAAATTTAAAGTTTTCACTGATGTTGAAAAAAAAATTATTCTCCTGGAAAATTGTGAAACAGACTATTCAGCTATGGCTGTCGTGAATGTGTACTGTTTAGATGTATAGTAGATATTATTAATCATTATAAATTGTTTTCATACTTCTGCCAACTATAGCATTTTCCGGATTGATGACTATCCTTATGTAAAAGTACCTAAGAGTAGTGATAGTAATACTCATTCATATAATCTTATTTTCCAAACTAAAACTATTTGAATTAATAATTTGTTATGCATGTAAACAAATACGTACTCGCTAAGTGATTGTGATCACTTGTTGAGCAAAACAAATACGAAGGGTTATCATAATATGGATAACATGAAATATGCATTTACAATCATATACGAACATTTACATATATTGCATGAGCCGGTTAATATGAAATAGATTCTTTATATCATGTAATGATCAACCCCCAGAGTATTCAATTATTACCAAAAAAAATTACGTATGAAACTTTTCTGAAACGCTTAGAAAAGTATCATTTGGAAATGGCATATATCATATGATATACATATAACCCTAATATTTAGATTCAGTATCAATCTCATACCAAGTTCTTCAATTTTATCGATTTGGGAAAGGGGTTGTTTCAATCCGTAATTCTGATTCAAAATTCGTGAATAGCTCATAACTCATATGACTACAACAATTCTCACCATTCAAAAGCTCATTAATGCCAAGCAATCGTTTGTTCGACGATTGAAATATTGGAAAATGTTTGATGCTTCTTGATTAATATATCAACTCGGAAGAGAAAGTGGTTTCTGTATTTTTACAGTGCTGAGCGATTTATGGACCCAAAAAGCAACACTTGAACTCTGAATGAACTTTTTGTGCGGAATATTCACATCTGGCTTGTTTTGAAGTGGGACGCACAGATTTCTGGCATATACTTAATGAAAGATTAATAAATTCAGAACTCGATACTTTCAATGCGTATTACATATTTACCGTGGAATAAAACATCATGATCTGTTCCAAATGTGATGTAATAGTATTGAATATTCATTAATAGGTAATGTAACTGTATACATCTACCTACTGTTGAATTAATATAATGTCATTAGATGAGCGGAATATCTTTAGGCTTACCTGAATTAAGATGTATCTGAACAACGTCAGTTCCACAGGCAGAAATCATTGGATATTGAGGATAGATAGGAGGATAAAATCTCGATGTTCATTTCACAGCTCAATCAATATATTCTGGCCTCTGTGAAGTATAGTTCGTTACAAAAATATATTAATATGTGTTTTAGTATATCGAAATTTGTTTCTAATAGGTGTTCCAACTTTTATCATGGTCTGTACTATTACTGTGCATCTGAAAAAGGTGGCTACCTCCGCCAAAATGAATGAGCTGTACTTGCTATATTATGATTATTTTTTCTGTATCCCAACACTCATTCATCTGAACTGAGAAATATGCAGTTCAGTCATGAAAAAACTTTGTCGAAATTTTTTGCTCAAGTAGAAATCCAATGAAATCAGTTAATTTGAAGTCATCTGATCGAACACAACCAATCAGAACAAAATTATACTGAATATTTCCCTAATATATCGAAAACTTACAGCGGTAATTGCATTGTATCAAGTCATCATAACAACACATTTGAAACCGTTTCGCTAGACGTCAGTAAACAACACAAATAAATGTCAGATAGACTTCAAAAATAGAAAAACATTTCGCGTTTTGGTGAGTGCTCCATACAATCTATAGAGGAAAGTATAAATGAACAAAAATAACATTTCCTTGAGAATTTCTTTATTCGTGAAATATTTCAATGAATTACATTCGTGCATGAAAATGACCAGATTATTTTGCATTCAAGCGTGATATCTTATACAAACTGCATTCGGTTATTTTCATATTTTGTAAAAGAGCCCTCGTCCTTCGGACTCGGGCACTTTCGCCAAAATATGAAAATAAACTTGCAATTTTTAGATATCACGCTTTCTTGCAAAATTATCAGTAATTTTTATTCACTCGTGCAATTATAACCGAAAAGATCCCACAGCCTCTTTTCACTTTATTATGTTATTGCCATGGGCACATACAAATTGATTTATTGCGATTTTGACGTTTCGAATATTTGATATTTCAGAATGTCACCATTTGGTTGTAAAACTATAATAATATCAATGGAAATATAGAAGCAAATATACCAAAAATTACAGTTTACAGTCAAGAATTTGTATGGAAAGTATCTTTTAGAACAAGTTCACTTAAAAATATCCGGAACTGAGAGATATATATTTCAATTCTGCAAAAGCCAATAGATTCACACAATAATGACTATGACTTGGCTTACGAGCCGATTTCAATTTTACTGTTGAAAACATGGCGCGATGCATGCTGCAGTGGAATTTTCCAATTTTAATAACTTTCGAATGAGATGAATCTGAATTTGAAACAGTTTTGATGATCTTCTTTTTTATTAAACTACCTGTATTCGTGATATCCAGTATTTCAAGAAATATCTATCCTTCATTAAACACCAGGTGCATGTTCACGACAACGATGGAAGAATTGAAAATCAGTAGAATCTTCTCGTCAATTGTTCAATATTTGAATTCGTGCGGGTGTCGAAATTCAAATACATTTTTCTGGGACATAAGTAAAAAAAACTAATAGCACATCCTTTTTCAACTCGAATATGTTAATTTCTAAAAACACAAAATAGGCCATTGAAATGTGCTATTTTTAAGGCCTAAGTGTGGGTTTTTTTGTGTTGTGGGGGGTATAAGGTTTAGCTTAAATCTAAGTTTTTGGGGTTGCAACCCTCGTTCCGCGGCCGAAATTTCTAAAAAGATTGCAAATGGTTTTCACGCTTTATCTGAAAAATTGTATCTATCCTATAGAAAATTCATACAAAAATCTTTTGTTGAAAATCAAATTCTCTCCAACATTCAGTACTTTTCTTAGTAAAATGAAAAATAACGGAGTTATAAACAATTTTACAATAAAAATACATCGCAACATCTTCATAGGAGGGATTTCGATTAATAATTTGCACTATGAATTTTAGTAACTTCGTTTTACAGCGCTGTTCTGTGACCAATTATTAATTTTGTGAATTTTGCATTTTCAAGCGTGCACATTGTAATATTGAAGCATAACTGATTAATTTATTTCTAAGAAACTCTTACCGAAAATCAAAATAAGAAGTGTGAAGGCGAAAGCAGTCAAAACCTTGCTTGATCCAACAATCGTAAAAAACTATATTGATAATGAACAATGAATAATGAACAATTATTAATTATTATTATTATTATTATTAAACTGTTTCTAAAGTTATTGTACATATTGCATTTCGCCACTATTATAGTGATAGTGAAACGGATAATGCTGTTTTCATCCCTAAAAGATTACTTGAGCCTTCCTTACCTGCATATATAGGATTCTCGTGAATGTCCAATCGCATTTGAAATCATTTTAGAAACCAATGAAATAACGCAACAGTTTGATGGTAGGGAAAAGGGTCGATTACTAATCAACAATGATATAACAGTCTTGAAAAAATGGTAATTCATATAGAAAATAAATAGGTAATGAAAAACTAATAACTATAATCATAAAAAGTGGAAGTTATTCGCTGTAACCTCCTCTTTTGAAATGTATAAATGTCTGATCTTTTCATTACGAAATAAGTAGAGAAAAAATATTGCGCCGAAAAGAGATTTTTTTCCAGAATTTTCAACGAATTTCGTTTAAAACTTTTTCATTTCCGTAGGGTGGATAGTTTGGCAAATGAAGAGCGAAAACCATTTGCAATTTTGCAAGATGACGGCCTTCCCCACAGATCAAAAAATTGCGTTCTTTGAGAAACGCAATCCTTAATATAACTTTTCAACGGACTAAAAACAAACAGAACACTCTCATTCCCAACAAATTCTAAATGCCCTTTCATTGAAAAACAAACATCAATATTCAAATTTGAACATGTTTCAAACGAATGCAATCCTTAATTGATATGTTACAGTATATTTCCTCGACCGAGAGTTATTTTGAAAATATAAGAACTCCGCGTGAGTCAAAGCATGACCGATGATTTACGGGCACTTTTGAACGCGGCGAGATGTATTTTAATATGCAATTCGTGCTCAACATTGTAAGCAAAGATTTGTTGCGACTAATACGTTTATTTATTTGTGTAGCCCATATCAGCGTTACATGGTACATATTCCGTTGTAGGCAATCCAAATGTGTTTGCTAGCGTACAAGGTGGACACTTCGGAAATGGTAGTGAGGAATAGTATTGTTACGATGTATCCTTGGGTTCTTTTATTAAAACTCCAAACAACACTAAACTTCTTTTATTACAACTCTCTATCACAATACAATACAACGCAATCACTTAAATCACTCCGATAACTTTACAATGCTCGGTACTAAAACTCTCTACTAAAAATTCTGCTGTCGCAGTGAGCGGCTCCCGCTTATATAGGCGCTCATACAGTGGAGAATCATCCAGACAAATCTTGACAATCGAATATTCTGGGTGGGCCGCGATCACGCAGGTATAATCTTTCCTGGAACTGTCGCACCAATTCGCATCCATAGTCTTCAGGGCCAGCTTATTTCGTTACAGTATATTACACACCGAGGTGCTAAGTGATTCATTCCTGTCGTGAGATCAGTTAGTTAACCAAGACGCAAAACGTCGAGGTTAGCTATGATCTCGAGACAGGAATGAAACTTCCTACAGAGGTTTGTATACAGAATTATTTACAACCATCATATTTCGATTAAAATTAATAAATCTCTGTTTCGTTCTGAACATATCTAAAATATTACAACGACAAATTACCAAGAACGCAGTTTTCTCAGAGTAATCAAGTAGATATACTGTTACCGTGACTACGGGGTATACAATTGTCACCAACAAAAATAAATGTCAGATAAAGTCTAGAATAGATGATATGAGGGCGGGAAGTAGAGGTGTGTAATGAGACACTTCCCAACCTTCAATGACAGCATTACACATATGGTTGTAAATAATAGTATATTACACACCGAGGTGGAAAGTGATTCATTCCTGTCGTGAGATCAGTTAGTTAACCGAGACGTATAGCGTCGAGGTTAGCTATGATCTCGAGACAGGAATGAAACTTCAATGCAATTACCGCTGTAAGTTTTCGATACAGTGCAATTACCGCTGTGAGTTTTCGATAATTGCATTGCTATTATGGGACATTTTATATATGAGGTAAATATTCGATAATATAGTGTCCAATTTATTTTTCAATGTTCCAAGATTTATTTTGAAACGCTTACGATTTCGTATATCAGGCCATGAGATCAGAATTCAGATTTATGAAGATAAAAATATGTTTATGAAATACAAAACAGTCGAAACTTGGTAAAACATAAGGGCATATCCGAGAGTCAAGTCTTAGAGGGGAGGGTCATGTTTTATTGACAATGGGTAAACAGAGTATACATTTTTTCTAGTTTTTTGAGTTTATTAAACTACCACAGTCTGGAAAAATAGGAATGAATAATGGAATCTAAACAACAAACAAGTGTATAAAGGGCAGATTTCTAATCTACCCAAAAAAGTTCTGCGTTTATTGATAACAGTGCCTTCTGAATGACACACGTCCTATTAGTTTTCAACTTCTCGTACAACTCAAATCTGCTTATCATCATAGAACCAGAACTAATATTAAGAAAAATACTCAACTTTGTTAACGTTTCGAGACTAAACAACCAACAACAACCAAATTTGTTGTTTTGAATGACGTTCTAACATTATACCTGTTACCGATCCGCTTTATATTATCAGACTGTCGAGAAACAGAAGGTATAATGTTTGTTACAGTATGTAAAAATGTGAATTTAAAAAAAAAATAACATGAATGATAACTTTTTATAATTTCTTCTAGCATGTTGCCTTACGCTTGCAAGTGTTGACTACAGAAACTGTAGTCAATGTCTTTGGGCTGCTACTGCTGAAAATAATGCTACATATCACATCTCCGAGAGAGAGAGGCTACTGAGTCACCCTTTTTGATTTTGAAAGTTTGCATGAAGGATGGAAATAGAACAGCATTTATTCGTCCTTGAAAATCAACACAATGACATAAGATAGGTAAATAGATATATTCACACATTCATGTATAAAATCCTAAAAACGGTCAAAAAATCAATAACTTTGTCACGTATCAACTCCTCCGACAAATATTCAGGAATTGTATCGTGTTGGAAATATATACTCCAGACGATTTTGTACCGAAATTCCCTGATAAAATCATCGGAGAAAGCTGATTGCCATGAAACCTCCTCCCAGTCCAAAGAATCCTTGAAATCCCGGATAAAATCTTCAGACAGTAGTATCTCTGCGGAAATACATCTCCAGTCTACATCGTCGTCAGCTAAATATTTCTTCACCAATTTGCGGAACTCTTTGCAAGTTTCGTAGCAAGATATCATCGATTTCCAGTCTTTTTTCAAATGACGAATTATATTATCTAATATTCCATGGGCTCCCATGTCGATAATCAACTGAAGGTCAACCATTTCCTGATATTCCCCTTCGTCCCCCTCTAGCAAAATCTTCCAGATCACTTGTTTTGCCTTTTGCAGTCGAATGTATAATTATTATTCCAAAATTTGACTATTTATATATGATTTTGAAGTCCATTGTATTTATCCAACTTCCTTTTTAACTTGGGGTCCAATTCAAATACTATAATTGATGGAAATTTCTTGGAAATATGTACCTACTAATTGAGGATTGAACAATTCACCTAAACAAGCTCAATCCAAATTATACGGGTTATGTATAACTACTTTTCTTCGGGCTTGAAGGCCGTCGGTCGTTATTTGGAATTTCTTCCTAACGTTTCGCTAGCGCGAGTGGCCAGCTTCTTCAGAGGCTTACTCATTTCCGATGACGGGTTTGGTCACATCTAAATAGTAGTACCTCTATGACTGATATGCAGAGTTGAAAGGATGAATCACCATGCTCCCACCCCACGATACCTCTATCTCCTTTTTGGGATGATAAAAGAAACTGTATTTTTTGGAGATGGGTGGGTTGTCTCTCTATTTGGATGTGACCAACCTCATATTATTTGGATTGCACTTCCTTCAGGTAAGACGTTTATTCCTCCATTATACATCGGTTGGTCCTATCTCAATAGATCACCGTATTCATGTTTAAAGGATCATGAAAACTCTACAAGCAGTCTAGATAAACCGTTCATTCTTCATATGATTCCCTCTTATAAACTAAGCATTGAATTCTAGTACAATGTTTCAAAAAGCAATCAACCAGAAAACTTATACTCGTTCAATGTAATTTTTTATGTATTTCCCTTATGTACCGTTTGTTATTATTGGTCTATTATGAAATAAATAGAAACTCTTTGATTCATCCCTCGGTAAGGGTCCCAGATTTTCTCATATCAAGAAAAAATGGATCGAATTTCGAAAATACCTCTCATAAATCTTTTCATCGTTTTTGAGGTGATCTACGTATTTTTTCAGTACCATAATCTTTAACTGGTTCAGGAATGCTAACATGTCCTGCACCAATGGACGATAAACTTTATCTAAATCGCCTTCACAAATATACACTATACACCAATGAGACAAAAATGAATTTTAGTGTTTCTTGGTATTCTGAAGCTTTTTTCTTCTCGTTTTCAGATATAAATTGTTCTAAAATTGTTCTAACATTGTTCGTTTCCGTTAACCAGCTGACGAACGTCAACCCTCAGAAGTCGAAACTTGTGCGAGCAATGGATCAACGAGGCCTTACCTTTTAACGTGCGATTACCCAGCACGGTGGCCCGGCGAGGATTCGAACCCCGGCCTTCCGCTTGATAGGCAGATATGCTAACCACTACACTTCATATTTTTTTGTCGGTTTCACTTTTGAAAGGCTGTATCGTGGTTGATAGTAAATATTTATCGATGTAAATGATTTCTATGTTTGATTCAATACTGAACTCAAAAAAGTTATAAATTTCATCCCATTGATAATAAACTTCCGCTCATAAATCGTATAAATTTCGGTAAACAGTAATATAAAAATAAATGTAAAATATGTATAGCCTAGGCAACACAACTCATCTGTTCGGCTTTCATTTGAACATACCATCTTCTTTCAACTTCTAGCGATTTATCGATTTCATCAATCACAACTCCTATTAAATTCGGTAATTTAGGGAAAGTGCAAGATGCTACTTGAGGCTGAACCGAAACATATTGAGGTCAATGATTCCACCCAAACGAAAATATTAAGACGGATGATATTGAATATGGTTCTATGGGGATCCCATCGTCAACAATATATAACAGATGTAAAGGTAATAAATTTCCGTACGAAATAAGCGGACAAGAAAGTCATTTTTGAATATATTATTGACTGTAAGGAAAAAAAGCAACAAAAATAGCGGATGCCTACTTACCGTCCTGCTGCTACGGAAGCGCAGAAGGGCCAAACCTTTTCCATTTTTATTTTTTTTCAAATTCCGACTTTTATCTCGAAATTTCGACTTTTATCTCGTAATTTCGACTTTTATCTCGTAATTTCGACTTTTTTCTCGTAATTTCGACTTTTATCTCGGAATTTCGACTTAAATGTCGAAATTTCGACTTTTATCTCGATATTTCGACTTGTATCTCGAAATTTCGACTTTTATTTCGAAATTTCGACCTAACAGTCGAAATCCCGTTATGCTGTTGTTAGGTCCTACCTACCGAATAATGATGTATCTCGTACTCGTGCCCACTCAAGGGATTGGTCGTGTGGATATGATAGCAACGTTCTAGCTAAGCTAACCACCGACTAAAATTATTATTAGCGCAGGGTTATACTTCCTCAAATATGCTTTGGAATCAGTCATGAATAAGCTGCTTCATTTGTGTAAATTTCTTTTGCGTTTCAATATGGTTTCAGTCATTCATGTTTGATCACCTGATGACCCAAACTGTCCACTATAGTGTATTTACGTTGAAGATAGAGTATTCAAAAAATGAACAATTTGTTCAGGCCAGCCTCAACTCACCTACACTGTAGGTTACGGACTAACACCTATTAAAAACAACTTCCCCTCTAATACCGAAGGGCATTGAATTACATCAACAGGTGTCAGTGCGAATTCTTACAGAAGAAATTCACATATGCTCGTGATACTACTACCATTATTTTAATTATACGACACATTAATTTCTATTTTTCATTAACAGTGCATTCAAATTAATATATTCATAATTAAAATATACTGAGGATTTAACTCTATAAAAAACTAAAAATAGTTTCTTTACTTACTAACAATATTCCCATTCTTTAAAATAAATTTAAAAATTATATTACTCTTAAATAAATATTAAAAAATAAAATTTTACTAATCATATTGCATATGTCACGTTTGGCAATCACGAGAGTCAAATTTGAATAATTTTTTTTATATTTTTAATGAATCATAGCCACATTTCTTTCGACAACCTTATTGGTACACGTTCACAATTATATCAATTTTTTCAATTATAGGTGTCTGTGAATAAAAAAAGGTATTTCAAATAAATATAAACCATTTACTAAACAAAATTTCGATCTATCAATGAATACCTGATGAACTACTTGGGTATGTATATTAGACTTTCAATTCAGGCCAATAATTGAATTCATCATTATGTTGCTTACAGAGATGATTTACTGCAGGTAATTAAAAGTAACAATGAAAGTGTAATCAACTGAATACCTACATTCAATTTAAATTCTTCAGGTGGGAACTCAATTCCTCACAAATCATAGCTATTCAAATATGCTGATAAGTGAAGGGTGAATTAATGACCATTCAACCAATAGCTTCATCCAAAATGGTTTTATAGTTTTCGATTATTATTCCGAGACTACTTCAATCATAATCTTTTCTCCCGACATACAAACCTTTGCTTTGCCGTCGGGAGAAATCAACATCGTTGGTAAAACTTCAGACGGTTCTTTTAGCATAATTTATTGGCACAGACTTTCATCGAGAGAATTTTCAAATCCGAATGGTTTAACACAATTTCATAAAACAAAATATTTATCCCAAATGGAAGAATGCTGTATTTTTCAGAAAAATGTTTGCCAGATGATTGGCAGTTATCGATAATGGAATAGGAATTTCGATTTATATTTCAATGGGAATTCGAACAATTTGGGGCTACGATTTCAACATTTTAATGTATTCAGGAGGATTTCGATTTCCATTTACACAGTTACCATTAAGTTTTGCTTATCTTAACTAGGTTCCTACATGTTGAACTAACTAAACTAATATGTCTATCCAGGTCTCACCTAGATGCATATTACCTACCTAAATTCCTATTTAACACTACCTACTTTCCAGATTGATAATAATTCAGTGTTATTGTTTTTTGAGAATATTAATGAAGAAGTAGGTAAATGACTACCTACCTAGATCATTGAGATGAATTTTGAAATTATTCTCGACTGGATACCTAGGATGTCAATCTCAAAATCCACTAGGTTTTTTGGATCAGTTTTTTCAGTTTGCCTTTGGAAACGAAAATAGTTGAAATGTAAACCCCGAAATTTTTGTTTGTAAAGTTCAACAGTAATTTTGATGGGCTACTTGTTTCAGGCTAGGCTGCCTTACATCTGTTACAAATAAAAACGTGCTCAATTACAAAAAGCATGAAGGCGTACTGTTTCAAATGTTACAAGTTGACTTACCTACCTGAGAATATATTGCGAAAGAATTTGATAAACCACCTCCAATAGTAGGTATGACCATGAATTACAATTCGAAACAGTTTTTCCGTGAGATTGACGAAAGTTTTCTATGCATAGGTATAGATATAGAACTTCCTGTTTATCCTGCTTTTCAGATCAAAAACTAAGGATTTATTGGTCAAGAAGTTTAGGTACCCATGGGACATAGAACTAATTTAGCGTTATATTCATTTTTAATATTTTTGAAGAGGGTATTGAATACAACAATATCAAGAAAATGCCTAGAACTATTCTTTTCTGCTGTTCATTATATTTTTCAATATTATTAGTTTTCCAAAGGGTTCACCTTCAAGGTGGAGTCAAAACGCAGCGCTTCCAGTTTGTAGGTATAAAAGATTTCTTTCTTTGATATACTGTATCGATCCGCATACACACGTTTTATTATGAGTTAACTTTTTTTTTCTAAGATGATGTTTGTTTGCAGATATATGTTTGAAACTCAGTTTATCATTTACTGCTTTGATGGTACCTACCTAAATAGGTGGGTGAATACCTACCTTAGCCATTACAATTGGTGGTTGACACCCACCAATAGTGTTCATAAATACTAATAATAATAAATCAATAAGAAATAATCATTCAACAATATTATCGGAGTGGACACTTTGAACTAGGTGTATACCTACTACCTACCTAGATAATGAAGTAGATGAGTACCTAGGTGGTTGTCAAATTGCATATGAATGTTATCCAATTTTCAAGTCTAGTGGATTTCTTTATTTATGTTGATTTATCTTCTTACATTAAAAAGTAACATTCCCAATTATGACTAGGTATATGTTCTTGAAAATGTTATAATCAGTAGGTTCATCTATAAAAATTGAGGGGGTTCACAGGATTTCTATGTGGCACACACTTATGAGAATGACAGCTGATATGAATTGATTTGCAATTCAATTGTCATTCTTAATTCGTTATATCGTTTGATTGGTTTTTGAATTGAATATAATTTATTTTTCTTTATTTTTCGATTGCGTTTCAAATTCATCTTCAAATAGGTACAATGGAATTTTCAACAAATTGAATACCTACCTATCGACATATGCAAACGAACTGTAATTTATCTGATTCAATCAATTTATCGTAAGCTGTAGATTCACTGTAAAGTTTTTTTACCAGCAGCTTAGTTTTCAAGAAAATTATCTCCCACATATCCGCAAGATTACAAACAACAAAATACGATTTTGTTCCTTCCTTTCACTGTGCAAGCTAAAAGCAAATAGACAACAGACCCCTGAGAGAGAGAGAAACCCCCGAAATTCCAGCTAATTTTGGTGGGGCTCGCTGCTCTGACGTCATAAAGCTAGTACCGCCTCTGCAGGGTTATGGGCGGGAGATAAATGAAATTTACGACGTGCTATTTAAGAGCTATCTGCCGGCAGTGTAACGAAGCATGCGGAGGCCATTACGACTCTGCTATTGGCTGGAAACTGCCTGCGACAAGCGCTCCGGCCTGCGAGATAGCCTCGACACGGAAGCGAGAGAAAGCGAAAGGTTTGAGTACGTCGTTGATAGGCGGAATAATCGATTGAGGAGCGCTTACCCGGTGAAAGTTACGACGATCGTTTGGACTGCTATGCCGTTTTAATCGCTGACGAAGAGGGCGATAGAGACATAAACAGTTTGTAGGTTATGGCTCGTCTTGGGTATGGGGCATTTCGCGGGATATTTAAGATATTATGAGCGCTCAGGTTAAGCTCGGAATTTGCTTCGTAAAAAATATGTTATTGGGTGAATATTCTTCTATGGAGAGAGGGTGGATTCTGATGTTTTCCTTATTACTTACAGTGAGAATGGAAATTCATATTCGGTAATGAAATTATTTGGTGATCGGGAGGGTGCGAAGATAAAATTGAGAGCTTTTGGATTATGTTTTTTGCAGCATGTACCTAGCAGGTTGAGTGTTGAAGGTGAAAGAAACTTTGTTGGGTTACCTTTCCATGATTATGGCAGAATGTTATTAAAAGGGTTGAGAATCTGAAGACAGTTTCATTATTTTCAGTTCTCGTTGGTATGGGACCAGTGGTGTCTCTTGAAGGGGGTCTCCATTTACGTATCAACAGTCTTTGAAATAGGTATTTTGCAGGAGTTTTCATTGCCGCCGAATCTGAGATAGATTTAGAATTGAATAATGTTATATAAAAATGGGATAGTTCCATGATTTTTCTGAAGTTTCTGAGAGATACACAACCCACTAGAACTGGAATCACATACTTTGTAGTTTATTCATTGTGATTACCAGAATAAGATGGTGTACAGGGTGTAACAAGATTTGTAGACGATTTTCAGGCAAAATATTTTGGTGTTGAAATGAGATTGAAAACAATAATGACTGAAAGGCATCCTTTCCCAAACATTTAATTTGCATATACAGAAGTTCTGATTGTGTTCTGGTAATTATATTCAGCTGAAGTTTTCTACAGAACTAGCAAACTATCGAGATGATGATGACTTCTTTCACTTATCATATTTTTCAATTTTTCAATACTCAACTAGAAACAAAGTAGGGGAGTTTTTATACTCTGAGGGTTCTATCAGGGGCCATCCATTGAACCAAAATTTCAACTCGATAGTCAAATAAAAAAGCTACTTGAAAAACCAACAATCTTTAAATTAAATTCGAATACAAAAAATACGGCTCTTATCTAAATCTTTGTTTTCCTTCGCAACTTCAAAAAAATCTTATTTTGCAGGTGCTGGAAAAATATTTTTTTTAATCACACATATTTTTCGGAGATCAATATTTCTACCAAATAGGTAGGGGGTCCTCGCTGGGCCACCGTGCTGGGTAATCGCACGTTAAAAGGTAAGGCCTCGTTGATCCATTGCTCGCACAAGTTTCGACTTCTGAGGGTTGACGTTCGTCAGCTGGTTAACGAAAACGAACAATTTTAGAACAATTTTTATAACAATATTAGATTCGTTGAATTTGATGTTCATAGATATTTTCATTTCACAAGAAATATCTTTCCTAATTTATGGTATTCATCTGTATCCTATATGAATTTCAAAACTGGAAAGTATTCGATTTTAAACTAATCAGTGAATTTTGAGATTTGGTCTATGGGAGATGTCAAAATCATAATAATGCTCAATCAGAATCATGGAATATCAGTTATGCACGAATGTGTACTGAATATGTTGAATATTCCTGTAATTTTCGAAATTTGATTGGAGATATAGGGGTGTTATCAAATTATTCGCAACAAATAGAGTATTATGCCAATAGAAGTTTGATGAAGAATCTTCGCTTCCATGAATATCAGTAAAAGAAACAGATTTATTCAAAATCAATACTTCATTATTTTTCCATTTTTTTATTTTTCTCTTTCCTACCAAATACGGTTTCCTATTTTCTACTAGAAAAAATGGCGACCTAATCATCTTCACCAGACACCTAACGAATTCTTGTCCGAAATAACCAATTGTCTCCCAAAAATGGTTCAACATTTTCTACCATAGAAAATCGCAACCTAATTCTCAGAAGCACCTTGTATGTTACCTGCCAAATTGTCCCGAAATAACCAACCCCGTTACAACTATAAAATACAAAGGCAATCCGTCTTGTTGGTGATTCTTCGCTCATAGACTCGCTCACTTCACTGGAGCATCGTAGAAGAGTCGGAGACTTGTCTCTCTTCTATAGACACTTTCACGGTCGATGGTCTTCTCAATTGTTATCAATCATTCCACCCTTGGCAATATCTTCACCGATAACCCAACGAGTACAGAATTCCCACCCCTTTGTTGTGAACTTGGAGACCTGTCGAATCTCTCTTGCTCAGGGATCTTTTCTCAATAGAACAGCTGAGCTTTGGAACTCCTTGCTGAGAGAAGTTTTTCCTGAGGCTTACAAACTTCAAAAATTCAAAATGAATGTCAATTCTTATCTCCCTTTCCTTGATTCACGAGGTGTTCTCTGAACATAATATGGCTTCCCTTTCGCGTGATTCTGCATATTAAAGAAAAAATATTCCTTGTTGAGCTTTCGCTTGTCAAACAGAATATCGAATAGTTTTTTCTGAATCAAGATTTATTCGAATCCTTTGCTAGATATTCAATACGTCGCCCAAACATATCCATGTCATCTATTTTCATTCCATCATTATTTTTCATCCTCGAAAACATACTTCGTGTTTACGTAGACGAACCATAAACAAAATTTCGGGAGGTCTTCGAGATCTTAAAAGATTACCTCGAGAGTTTTTTAAAGCTGATTTAGTATCTAGAGAGTATCGAGTTGTTCTCTCTCCTCTCTCCTCTCAGGATCGCTGTGCACGTGTTACCACCGGGTCTCATGCACACACCCGAAAGTTAATCGGAATATCCTGTAAATCGATAAAGCAAAGCTCGTAGGACCGGTGCTTCCCTCTACTTCACAGACAGTTCGGTAGACCAAGGGCGTATCGTCAGAGGGTCCTTCAAATCGAAAATATGGCAGGACTACAATTGAATTTTCTATGGAGTTTTTGTATATTAGTATACATGTTAGTTCAAAAAAAAATTAGAACGTGGACTCACCCATAACTGCTTCTAGAATACCCTTGGTAAACACATCAGAAACCAGGCGGTTCGCTTTTTACTCGATACAACAGTATATTTGAGTATCCACGAATTCACCTGTATAGTGCTTTTCTTCAACGCTTCCTCCCTTTATTCGTTGAACGGGTAAACTCGAAATATTGAAACTTGGGATAATGAAATTCTTGCATGAAAACTATTTTTTGAAGAAAAATTGACAGATGAAAATTTGGGCGCCATTTGGCAAAAAATTGAGTGGAAAGGGGGTCTTGGGATACATCATTTCGAAGCTCTTGGCGAGTACCTTACAACCCTAGAATATGGAGTCAATATCTTCAACTACTAACAAATGGCGGAGCATTCAAAAATCACCAGATAACAAACATATTTATATTGATATTTCTGGAAATATACGTTTTCCTCTGCCGTATGGCAATTCCAACAATCCGATATCGTCGAAGCTAATCCCAATGAATTCGATATGGATCTTATCATTTCAACAAGATGGAGCACTAACACATCACTCCAAACAAGAAAAAACTATTTGGATATTACTTTCCATGGTCTTTGGATTGGCCATCGAAGTCCTACGACATGGCCAGCCCGCTTGCCAGATTCGACACCTTTATTTTTTTTTAATGGGGCTATTTGAAGCAAAAGGTATACAAAACTGAACCCGCTTCAATATTAAATGTTCGGGAGAAGATAATGAATATTTTTAGAATTCCTTGCATGGTTCGAAAATGTTCGACGTGAAATATCAAATAGGCTGTAATTATGTCAAGACGTTTGAGGTATCTACTGAACTGAACACAGCTTTATGAAGTTGAACGTCGATCTATTCAGACAATTATTAAATGTCCAGCTATTTTGTAGAAGATGAAGATTTTGGCTTTATATCATAGGATTGTTAAGTACTCGTCAAGACCTACAAAATGATGTATCACGAGACCCACCTTTCCATTTATTTTGTTCCAGATGGCACCCACCCGCCATCTCAAACTTTTCATCTAAAAAAAAAATTATTCTAAAATTGTTCGTTCCGTTAACCAGCTGACGAACATCAACCCTCAGAAGTCGAAACTTGTGCGAGCAATGGATCAACGAGGCCTTACCTTTTAACGTGCGATTACCCAGCACGGTGGCCCGGCGAGGATTCGAACCCTGGCCTTCCGCTTGATAGGCAGATATGCTAACCACTACACTACTGAAACCAAAATACAGTATTTGTGCATCAATTTAATTACCCCAAGTTCAATTTTTTGAGTAAAACCGTCCAAAAAATATAATTTTGGGGAAATTCATTTCGAAGAGAAACGAATATTAATAAAAAATTAAATCAAACAGATAGACCCAATAAAGAGGTGTAATGGTCTTTTTTATTAAAACACACATTAAAAATACTAAAGAAGCTGATCTATGTTTTCATCATGTCACAGTTCAGCTCTTCAAGACCATTTGTTCAATTTCAGTATGGCGAACTATGGCTCCTCCGCCAATTTCTCGTTCGAAAAAGGGCAAATATTACATCCATATACATTCCCATTTTACGAGAGATATGCAGTGGGTAAACTTGAGATCCAATAACTCCCAGGTTTTTTAGCAGATTTTCATTTCACGTAATTCAGCAAGCGCAACATCAGACTACAGCATTATCACCATACGTAATACCATTCCTTCCAATGGACCTAAAAGAATAAATGATAGTTAGAAAAAACTAAAAAAAACGCTTTTATAGAAAGTCCAACAGAAAAGTGTAAAATGAATAATAGTTTGAAAAACTTAAGAACACGCTTTTGTGAATAAATTTACTAAAACGAAAAACATAAATTTTATGGAAGTTGAATCAAGAGTAGTGTAAAACAAAAATGTTGTTTCAATATAGAAAAGCGTGGGGTGCTTTTGAAGTAATCTATTGACACCATGCACACCACGTTTTTTTACATTGCAATACATTTTATTATTTTCCTTATCCCCAATTCAAATGTGCAAAATTCAATTCTTCACTTTCTACTCGCTTTTTTCACAAAAGCGTGTTTTTTGTTTTTTTTTACTATTATTTATTTTTCACTTTTAAGTTGGATTGTTCATAAAATCGGGTTTTTAAATCTGTCAACTATTATTTTTTTGTTACATTTTTCATTGAAGCGTGTTTTGTTAGTTTTTTTGATATTTCTTCGGAGATTATGATGCTTCTATAGGTCATTATTATGACCATCAGCACTAAAATACGCAACTTGGAGAGCGTTTTGAAGTCAGAAATTTTTCAGAAGCTAATAATATTATTCAAAACTCCAAATCTTGTAACTTACTGAGAAATGCAAAAAGAAAATAAATACGATAAACAAAAATAGTTCAGTTTGACAACTAAAGCTACCTCCGAAGAGAGAGCCAGTTATCAGGCTCCTTCGCCAAAAATTTGGTTATCTTCGAGGTCGCTAGAAAAACAAATCGTAAATGAAGGTCCTAGTTAGGATATCGGAATGATTTTTTCATTTCATTACATTGTCATCGGTCCTTGCTGAGTATAAAATATTCGAATCAATCCCACTTCACAAAGTTAGTCGAAACCGCGTTCAAAGTTTCCGTCTATAACGGATGTATATATATATATATATATGGATAATTCAGATTTTGAGTACGTTACTTCTAGGCTCAACTATCAGATCGAATTACCTCATTGAGAGCCTCTTTCCGTGGAGTTCAAGTTTCAACCACTTCAGTTAATTACAATCTACCAAATTATCACTCATCTGATAACATGCATATACAAAATCATAACAAACCTCGTCAAAAATCGGTTTCCAGATTTCTACCTTTGACCGTTTCTGTTATTCAATGAGAAGCAGAATTGTCTCCATACTTCGTAAGAAATGATTCTGAGTTGATTGTTGCCCCAAATTTTTTTTTATTCATTCAGATTAGATGATCTATAAGGAGCAATGGGAATACCCCCCGTATACGAAGGATGTTCTATTTTTCTTACATGTGGTCTTATTCTTTATTCTAATGAGAGTGTACAAACATAATAAGAGCCTACGTCGCCATATCGGTTTCTCATCGAAAATGCATGTATTTTGAGAGGAACTCAAAAGTTATATGAAAGCTACCTCTCAATAGAAGACAAAACGAGCATCAAAATATTTGTTGAATTTTGCATTTTTTCCGTATCATTTCAGGCAATGGGTCGTGCCCAGATCGTTATGTTTTCAGGCCTTGTCATTCAAAATTACCTGGGATATCAAGGACTCCAAAATGGTATTCATGGTATTTCTATATCAAATGGCATCGACTTCGACTGTGTTCCTCCAGCAAGTTATTCTTGTTAATATCTCCAATCCATTGATTGAAATGCATTGGAACGTTTATATGGAATTTCAAAATTGGCGCCTATCATTCTTTGAAATTTATTTGGTTGGCAACACTCTCGATGTTGCCGCGATTTATTTGAAGTCTGTTATTCACCAATTGTCATTCAAAAATGACAATTCTGTGTTTGAGTCTTTTTGGTACTTCAAATTAGATAATTGTGATCAAAACTGTGTATTCTGATGCTTCTATAGGAAGTATGGGTATCAGGCTCTCCGTAAAAATCCCAAATGAGTTGAAAACTATTGCTGCCAGAGATGGGTGACATCTTCAATTAGTTATTTTGAGAGCTTGATAATGATGTTCTTTCGCTTCCCTAAAGAGCTGTAAGAAAGCTGAATTGAATACAAAGAAGTGAATTATATTAACAATCTACAGTCAGATATTAATTTTTATAGTGTTTCAGCAGATTTGATGTCAAGTATGTACACTGTCAGTGCAATTTCTGTGAATATTGAAGATAACAAAGCTCAAAAACCCACCAAAACGCTTATAAGTGCTGCATTACTGGATATCGGTATCATGCGTACTATGAAGGAGCACAGTAAGTATTTGCTGCTGATAAATATGAGAAAAACTCGATTTTTCAAAATAGTTCGGATGTAGCTATTCGAAATGATATAAGATTTGAACCTTCCCTTCCCTAAGTTCCCTATTGGAAAATTAGGAAAGAACTTTTCAATTAATGAGCTTCCACATTTCAATGAATTATATACATGTACTTATTTACAAAACAGATTTGTGGAAATTATCGATTTTCCTTTAATACTCAATACGTCACTTCGATTCATATCTAAAATTACATTATTCTATAACAGTCTGGCTACGGTGTACTTCAAAATTAAAGCACAACCATAATGGCCTGCAACAGTTATTTAATCGTAACAGCTATACCTCAGGAGCAGCATGGTTATTTGCGGACCCATCAACCATGAAACTTCTCATCATCATTCCCGAATATAGGATGATCTTGACCTTTCGATTATGAGCTGGGCACACAACCAGCTGCACCAACTCACTCGCCTTCATTTCCGAATTCTGCTGAAGCATTATTATCATATCTTTCTCATAAAGAACCCCAAATATCCCTCCAGACCCTCTCTGAACAAATACGAACGACCCTCGTTTTGAATCAACAGCCTTTCGGACTACGCCTATGCTGTCAACGACGGTAACATAACCACAAGGGTTGGAAATGTCCCATCGAATGTGCTGTTAGACTGTCTCCATTGCTTTGCGTCAATTTCCACCCCATCACCCTCCGAATGTTTGTTTACGTCGAAGAACACAACAAAAGAACACATACTTCCAGGCAGCTGTGGATCAAACAAACCACAAAAACGTGTAGTCATTTTTTTCTCAGAGGAATTATCGCATATCAAGGTTATGGGTGTGTACGACGCCTTAGGGTCCCATGTGAAATTTAGTGTTTGTTTTGATTCCTTCAACCTGGTGGTATTCGGATTATTTATCTTTTCAATCATTTCCGAGTTTTTCGATACGACTGAGAGATTTACGTGGGTTAAAGTACCTCAATGAAAATGCAAATCGGATTGAAGGAATAGGTGATCTTTGATCAGTGGATAATCATAAATGGAGGAAGTTTCAAAGGGATGTCCTTTCATAGATTGAAATTACCTGGTGTGAAATTCCGTGTAAAAGGGATAGTCACCATAAACTACTCTCGAAATTATATCAATATCAGGTCGCTTTTAAATGAAGAAACTTCAACCACAAGGTGCTCGAGATGGATTGCAAATTACAAGTTTACACTGTGTAGTTATGTGTTGGGGTTTTCTGTTGACTGCTCTTCTTATATACCACATTTATGGAAATTTTTAGTGAATGTAATTGAATAATAGTAATGTAATTATATACAAAAGTTTTTGATTCTGTTGAAAATGAGTTTGGTTTGGCAACAAGCTATTTCTGACTATCTTCTATTTTACAATATCTCGTGTTTTATTTCATTGACATTTCAAAAGATCTATGAATGCACCAATATCCACCCTTTCATTTCCTTTCAACACCAATTTTCAAATCTCTGAGGAGATGACTCTTTGATAAAGCATGGAATCCTACGATGTTCCTTGGTATTTGACTTGGGATATTTGAATGATATCAATTTATATTCTGTAACATATATCCCGTAGCTTCAACAAGACACAAATCTGTGAATAAGTTTTACTACTTTCATTTATGTTTGGCATGGCTGTATGTTCAGAATCACTGCAGAACCAAAAAATTGATCAGTTAAATATATAACATTTGTCGTTTTGGAACATTACTGGCCTCCACTGTCGAATCAATATTGAAGGACTCTTGGTCTTGTTGGGACTAGAGGTGACCTGAGTATCGGGTGATGAATGTAGATTCGATGGTCTTTTGCCCAGAACCAAAAAATTCATCTGTTAATTCTGTAACATTCGTCGTTTCTCAACTGCCATCTTGGCCTTGTTGAAAATAGGGGTGAACTGAGTCCTGGAGCCTTCAGGAGGTATCGGTCAGCATTTTGAGCAGTTGTCGATCAAAGTGAAAACACCGAAAACACACCTCAACAAAAATGGTGTATGTCTCCTCTTGGGGATTACTTTATTATTATTATTACAAAGAAACGTACCATATGCTCAGAGAACCTACTAGGAACCAGAAGTGTTTGAGAAAAGATCATGTGATCGGTATAATATTTTCAATATCAGATAGAAAATGTTGCGTTGCCACAATATGCCTACTGAAGACTAGGTCAATCTGAAATCGGTATCAAATACTTTTTCAAATCTTGGAATGTTAGAGTACGAATTGTTCCAAGGAAAATCAGGAACAAAAATATGTATTTGAATCAAACAGAAAGGACATGAACGTTGTCAATGAGGATTTGACAAGGACTTCTTAGCAATCACTTGATGAATGGTATTGGTCCAAACTACCATTGTTAACATTTTGAAACTATCCATTGAAACATCAAAAAAATTATTTCAAATGGCAATTATATATCAAATTGAGATATATAATTGAAATAAAGTGTGGAAAAAAACAATTTGTAAAAATATTACTGCCATATTCCTCCAGGGGATGGGAAATCAGAAGCAATGCTCGAAGAAATATTGAAAATGATATGAAAATATTCTGAAAGAGAATAATAGGAAATAACGCGAATTGGAAATATCGATCATTTCCTGTTATTTGTAATGGAAACGTCATACTCAACCTGTATCCTCATCTCCAAATGGTTATATCAGCATCACCTCGCATTTCACTTTTTTGAAGTACAGAAATTTATTACAGAGGAGCTGGCATATCCGTTTGGTCTTGAGATTGGGGCCCAAAAACTCTCATATGGTTCATTTTCAAACGGGTTAACCAAGTTGTGAAAGTGAATAATACCTGAAGGAAGGAAGCTATAGACACATTTTTCGAACGTCCATTTTGACAACTTGTGGACTTTTGTAATGATTTCAGTGTGCTGTGTATTGATTAATTGTAACCTGATACTGAAACTAAGTAAGTCTTCATTTTTATGAGGACGGCTTCTTGTTAGTCCAAAACAAGACAGTCTATATTCCTACTCAGTCCTATCAAATTGCTGTTTTTTGAGGAATTCTTCACAAATATTACCAGAGACGCAACCGTGAATCTTATAGGTAGCTTCAATATGAACTAATGTATTTCACAAAAATTCATGGGGATGCTTGAAGACTGGCTTTAAATCAAATATTCAAAAAATGAACAATTTGTTCAGGCCAGCCTCAACTCACCTACACTGTAGGTTGACGGACTAACACCTATTAGAAAACAACTACTCCCCTGGCTAATACCACGAAGGGCATTGAATTACATCCAACAGGTGTCAGTGCGGAATTCTTCACAGAAGAAATTCCACATATGCTCGTGGCGATACAACTACCAGAATTGATTTTCAATTACTGGGACGGGACACACTTGCAGACCGGCACCGGTTTCGGGCTATTTGGCCCCTCATCAGTGCAAGGCAGTGCCATCATCAACATAAGTCGATGACTTCCCATAATTGAAAATCATACTCGAGCAGAGTATCTTCCCTAGACCTAGGCTGATACAAACAACTAGCAAAATAGCCGTTGCTGCGCCATCTGCCCGTAGACTAGGTACTAACCAAGAGCATATCCGCATGGCCCCAATTCCTTGTACAAGGAAAATACGAATTTCACAAAAATTCATGGGGATGCTTGAAGACTGGCTTTAAATCAAATATTCAAAAAATGAACAATTTGTTCAGGCCAGCCTCAACTCACCTACACTGTAGGTTGACGGACTAACACCTATTAGAAAACAACTACTCCCCTGGCTAATACCACGAAGGGCATTGAATTACATCCAACAGGTGTCAGTGCGGAATTCTTCACAGAAGAAATTCCACATATGCTCGTGGCGATACAACTACCAGAATTGATTTTCAATTACTGGGACCGGTCTGCAAGTGTGTCCCGTCCCAGTAATTGAAAATCAATTCTGGTAGTTGTATCGCCACGAGCATATGTGGAATTTCTTCTGTGAAGAATTCCGCACTGACACCTGTTGGATGTAATTCAATGCCCTTCGTGGTATTAGCCAGGGGAGTAGTTGTTTTCTAATAGGTGTTAGTCCGTCAACCTACAGTGTAGGTGAGTTGAGGCTGGCCTGAACAAATTGTTCATGTTTTGAATATTTGAACTAATGTAGTTGATAATTTCAAACTCAATTATAAGAAATAACATTTTTTATGGAATTCAAATTTATTGAAAATATTTATATGAATCCTATTGCCAGTTAACACAAAGCGGAAAGTCTTTTGCACTAAACTTGATATGTTTCAATATATTTTGTTTCAGTTATATTTTCAGAGATAGAGAACACATTTTTCTTCAAAAGAAATATTTTTAAAAATTCAGGCACCTTTTTCATGAGACACGAAAAGGAAGTTATAAGTGAGTTTTTTTCAAGAAACTGAAAAGAACGTTTCGAGTTTATCATATTTAAATAAGCGGTTTATATTTCCCTTTTGATCTTCATTGAAAACTGGGTGTGAATACTAATTGGAAGGCTTTTTCGACAGAAATAAACTTGGCTCAATTTCCTCCCAAAAATATTTCTTACTATTTTTCAATTATATACTATAACTATATCTTATCCAAATACGTTATAAGAATGTATGTTCATTGAAACTACTTTCCACTCTCAACATTTCGAGTCACATTGAAGGTACGAGGACGATTTGTTGGCCGTATAAAAACAAAAGGATTTTATGTGACATTTGTAGTAGTAAAGCATCCAACCACTCGTTGTAGGTAGTTGCAATAAAAAGGTCGTTAAAGCGACTTTTACTGCAGTTAAAACTGTAAAAGTGCGTCCGAATAGTCGAATAAAATACGAGCTCCTCTCTAGGCACGCGCCACAATCATCAAACCACTGTTTATGAGATGATAATAATAAAAGGCCCAGATTAAAGTGATCGTTAAGTTTAGAGCGGAATAAACGCCAATTTTATTCCTAGCCGTGTTTTATGGGTCGATTCCACTGATAATTCACCTGTCTTTTTGAACGAATGGCATTCTTTGTGTGCCGATATTAGTATGGAGTCGTTTGCGGTAACAGGCGGCATTTGTTTTATGCCCTCTTAAAATGGATTAATGCTCGCACGTACTTTCGCCATCTCGTGGTGGGAGACCGCACTGATTGAGAGCGTATGCGACTGAGGTTGGTGGTGGGTAGACGGCACGGCAGATTTCTTTAATAATGGGGTCATTCGTGCCTTTCGTGGGAAACTGTTATAACTTCGTGTAATGGAATGTTCACGAGTATACCGAGGGGAGGAGCTAGGCGAATGAAAATATGTAGAGGAACATTTAATTGCCACGAGGCTTGTCGATACTATCATGGAGGTGATAAATCTAGTTCCCAAAATGTAGATACTGACTCATCGTACATTTTCAGATTTTTAGGGTGTTTGTAAGAGCGGAGAGGTTTTGAGGAAGTGGCAAAGTAAAACTTGATTTGAAACCTAAGTACCTAGCTAATTTGTGTTCTATTTCTTGATCTGCTTCTATCAATTATGAACCGTACAACCTATGAGTCACTATCTACAATTTAAGAACTAGACTGTAGCTCTAATAATTGTAGTGAATTGATTGATTTTGAATGGAATTTGCCTTGAAATTATGAATTTTCGTTACTTTGTAGACCAATTTTGTCATTATGAAACTTCGCCCAAGTTTTTCAGCGACAAAACGAAACCTATCATCTCTTGAAAGCATGGCAACCAGAATTGTAAACAAATCTTCGACGGCGCCTTTGTCAATTTTTCACTTGCGTCGTCAAAAGAGTATATCTGATCTTTGAAAATGAAATATAAGAATTGTGGTTCTTAACAATTGTACTTTCCCGTTGAATTGAATAAACTAAAATGTATTCATCAAATTGTCGTGCCGAATTACACTCCAACTTTTTTTGTCGAAGAAAACTTGAAATTTATGATTCGAGTTTAGTTGCCTTCCGTGAAATTAACTCAAAAAACTGCCAGAAAATCCCAGAAATGCCAGAGGTAGATTTTGCCAGGCAACAAAATTGTCATCAAAATGTCAAGTTTACTTCGACAAAAAGAGCTCTCGTGTAATTAATTATAAGTGAAAAATTAAATGATTATTCACAAATTCCACGAAATTGGAATATTTTTTCATAATCGAGGGTCATGCATTCTTCGATCAGAACTGAGCAGGAAATTTGAGAATGAAACAGAATTTGTCTCTGGACCGGTGACGTAAATGATGAAGTTTCAAATGGTATCGGCCACCCCTAGTTCAAGTCACTGGATGGAATAATATTTTTTTTATATGTAGATTCACATGACAGGGAAGCCCTGTTATGTTCAAAGAACACAGCGTAAACCAAGGGACAGGAAATACGAATTAACATTTACTTTGAATTTCTGAAGTTGTAAGCCTCAGGAAAAACCTCTTTTGGCAAGGAGTTCCAAAGCTCATCTGTTCTATTGACGAAAGATCCCTGAGCAAGAGAGGTTCGACAGGTTTCCAAATTCACAACAAAGGGGTGGGAATTCTGTACTCGTCGAGTCATCCGTGTAGATATTGCCAAGGGGGGAACGATTGATAACATTTCGGAAGAGCATCGACCGTGAAAGTATCTATAAAAGAGAGACAAGTCTCCGACCCTTCTACGATGTTCCAATGAAGTGGGCGAGTCTGTGAGCGAAGAATCACCAACAAAACGGATTATCTTTCTCTGAATATAATCGAGAAGCCTCAATGAATGTTTCGGTGCCCTATCCACACATGAGAACTGTATTCCATGACAGGTCGTATCTGAGCCTTGTGGATCATTAGGAGCTGACGAGAAGTGAAGTATTTTTTTGCACGAAATAGAAATCAAAATTTCTGGAAAGCACCTTTAGCTATCGATATTAATGAGATATATTCTGGAGATACATAATGAAATATTCAATGTTCCAGGCGTTCTTGAGAGAAGTAATTTTTCTCCGTAGTCGTTTTGGGTTGTTAAGCTACTGGAATATTGAGTTTTTGAATCTAACACAAATAGCTGCGGCGTTTTTTAAAAACAGCTAGTAGTCAGCAACTTCTTGTTTAACTCAAATATACCCATCAAAAACAACTTTAAGAATATTAATGGAAATTTTTCGATTTTTGAAGATGAATTGTTGTTTACTGAAATGTGTTTCGTTCAAAAGGAACTGTTTTTAATTAACGTAGCAACTTCTCGTGTTAGATGGGAAATCTGCCCTTCTACACTTGTATAGATTCCAACATGTTTTTTCAATTGTGGTAGGTCAACTAGCCGAATGAAGAAGGGAGACTTCATCTACCACAAAATAATAACTTCCAAACAGTACCTAGAAGCGTGGTATGTGTAGGAGAATTCAAAAATGTAGAGATTCTCCACAAGAAACTTTCGATATCTCATAGTGGTTTGACTTTTCTTTGCAAATGTCGAGATATTAAGATCTTTCACAGATTTTCGAGAACGAACCTGGAAAAGAAATATTCGTGAACAACTTTTGAAGACGTAAGCAGATTTGATTTGCGAAACGTTTACAATGATAGTGTTTCAATAAATATAAGTTCTTGTATTTATTTGAAAGTCGAACTCGTGTTATACGAGAAGTTGCTGACTGATAAAACTTGTTTCATTCAGAAGGAACTGTTTTTAGTTGATGCAGAAACTTTTCAGGGTTGAGTGTAAATCTGTCCTACGATTCAGATTCTAATATAGATACTCATTGTTTTTAAGATTCTTGTTGGTTGAGAAACCAAAATAACTACGAAGAAAAGATGTCACTATTATTTTTTAACGATGTCATCTTTTCGCGTTTTATTGAAGCTACGATGGAAATTTGCGATTCAAACAACGACTAATGTGAAAACAGATATGACTTATATCTAAAACGAACTTCTTATACATCTATTCGCAGTATCTATCCCTTCCAATTATATTTTCATGTGGTTTGTTGACTATCATTTTTCCCTATGAACGATGCTGTTAGTGAAACCTTCTGTCAAACACGTTACCGATAAGTAATAGGGTTATGATCTGAAACTAACGAAAATTTTTGTTTTGAAACTCATGGCTTCTGTCACATTCATGATAATATGACAGATGGATATCTAGATAGACGTAAGATGTCTAAGAACCCTGGTGTCGGACTAATGCGATATGGTTCAGGTTTTAAACTAGGGAATAACTGTGTTTGAAACTAATGGCTTCTGTCAAATTCGTAAGACGTATGATGTCTAAAAACCCTGGTGTCGGAGTGGTGCGATATGGTTCAGATTTTGATTTCTCAACTTCATCGCTAGATGACGCCAGTTGCTAGATATTGCATGCAATTTCCTTTCATTTTGTTTGATGTCGATTTAATTTTTTTCTGGAAGAAGGAATAATTTTCTTATTGTTGATAATTTACCTCGTTTTTCATTCAGTGATGCTTATGGTTGCTGATTTGAATCTTGCGAGAAACAAATTTTTTAGTGAGTAATTTTCACTTTTTTCATTGTGGATATTATATTCAAAATCTGTAAATACCACATTCCATGTATGTGCCGTGCCGTACGAGATTACTCGGTATCTAAATTACCAAATACACATATTATAATTCACGCAATGATTTATCAAATATAATGGAATCATGTGCTTCTAAGTACTGTTGAAATTCAATTTTTTTGTGGTAGATGGATTCTTTCTTCATACTTTTTTGAGTTCTGAACCTACCACAATCTGAAAAAATAAGAATTAATATTGGAATCTATACAAGTGTAGAAGGGCAGAAAAGTTGCCACGTTAATTGAGAAACAGGTCCTTCTGAATGAAACAAGTTCTTTCAATCAGAAACTTCTCGCATAACTCAAAGTTTGCTATAAAAAAATACAAGAGCTAAGTATCATTTATCATAATTACTTTCTTCAACGTGGCGAAAACCGAATCCGCTTCCGTTTCCAAAACTAATAAATGTTTGACTGCGTTTGGTTTGCACTCCCTGTCAAAATGCCATCATACGGCTTAACTCCTCAGTTGTGTGCTTCAAGTTTTCAATTTGGTTTATCTTTCTCTATGGTTGTCGAAGAAGTTCCATTTAACACTTCTGGTTCAGTACATAGATATGCAGACAATCATGCAAATATGTTTCTTCTGCGGATCAACCATATTTGCTTATGAAACCAGCATCTAAATAGGTTTGGGGGTGTGGACGTTGTTGATGAGAACTCAATGAAAAGTTGAAAATGAGTTTGAAAATAATATTCGAAATATGTTTTTCCGTTCACCAACTGACGCCCCCACGAACGATATTCTTCAGCCATTAAATGTCTTATTTTGTCAGTGCGGGAATCCCACGTCCCTCTTTCGTCTTAATATCATGTTTTTTGATGGAGTACCTATTTTTTTCCTATGAGATTTTCAATCTACTTTCAAATTCTCCAAAAGAGAAAAAAATTAGGGCATTTTCAATCGAGGTTTTTATCAAAACAGATAGTTGTTCTAACACCCTATATGGGCTCAGTTTCTAAATTACTCCTCTGCAAGAAACTGTTCTTTCTCGAGCCTGCTCTGTATCGATTTTTGTTCAACTAGGACTCATCACATAATAAGTTTTATATTTATAAAATCAATACATTATCTCCAGAAACCACGAAGGAAGAAGAAAAAATAGAACACATATGGGATTTTCAGTTTATTCACCTTTTTAAATCCATTTCTGGAGCTCAGGAAACGAAGTATTTTTGTGTTCAAGAATGATATGACAATGAATCCACTTTTCATTTGGATATTCATGAATACAACAGCTTAGTCCTGTTTTTCATTTCATTTCGTGAAAAGTTGATGCGAAAGATTCAATTCTGATTGATATTCTTCAATAATAAATGATTCAAAATTCATGATAAAAAGTCCTCCGAAAATAACAAATGCAGTGATATGTATCACCCTACATGAATAATAATCTATATAAAATCCAGGATCATATATTTTTCTCCGTTGTCTTTCTTCTGAATCATTTCATCAGAGGTCTTAATACATACTTTGACAAAATTCCTGGAATACTTCTGAAGGAATTCCACATTTAGTTTCAACAGAAATGGAAATCATATATCGTTTGTGAATTCTTGTTAGCAATTACAATATTTCATGGTTCTGCTGAAATCTTAATTGGCTATTTACATTTAAATAATTTTCACTAATGGTTCATTTGGAAATTCTGGTTTGTTTATTTTTCATCAGATGCTTTTTCGTCGTATCGATCTTCAAAAACGAATAAAGATCCTCTCGATCGATATGAACTGTGAACAAAGATGTATCGATGGGATTTATATGTATACTTTTCGTTTCATAAATTTCCAAGATATACAAATGAAGTGTCTCTCCAGCTTCAAGTTCTCATTCGAATTCAGTCTCTTTAAAAGAGTTTTAAATGGCAAATATAGATATAAATCGAGTGGAAGTGAAAGAAAGAAAGAAAGTGAAGAAAAATGGTGATGTTGAGATTAATTCAGAGGGAGACAAATCAATATTGAAACTGATATAGTTATTTGTACAATAAGGGCGGGTATTTTACGACCTGATTAACAGTCCGTTTAAATAATCGGTTCTCAGGCTGTGCTTTCACTCTAGCAAATGACAGGATGTTGTGTACATTCTCAGCCAGTGGCGTGTTTAGAATTCTGTTTTGGGGGGGGGGCGAAGCATAAATGAAAAATATTGCCAAAAATTGTGTTCGTGGTTCAACTCGTCATAATAAAAAAAGAACGAAAAATTAAGCGAAACAACAGAATGACTAGTCTTTTTAATGTTTTTCATTCAATCATCTGACCCTGACCAATCTTTGAGGTTCATTCGTCTAATAATAATAATAATAACGATTTATTTTCCAAGAAACATATACCTGCTCATTTTCGGGAAAATTAAACTGATGCCATACAATGAAACTAGAATAGAATACAAAAAAATGAGTTATCGAATCAGATCTTTATATGGCAATAAAAAGAAAAAAACATTATATCAAATGTTATTTTAAATTATTTTTGAAACGAAATTTTTCATATTTCTTCAATGAATTCGGTAGACCATTGTATAGTTTTATTCTGTTGTGGTAAACAGATTTCTGTCCTATATTTGTTTCAATTTTCATCAATGCCAAATTTTCTGAAAACCTTGTTGAGTGATTGTGTTGATCACTATTCATTTTGAACATCGAATTTGAATGCTTGAATTTATTTTTGACCAGGTGAATAAATGTGCAAATTTCAAACGTGTATAATGAAGGAATGTCAAAGAGTTTTCTTTGTTTGTATGAATGAGCTGTAGTTTCTTTTCGATCAAGTTTGTATATACACTTTATAGTTTTATTCTGTAATGTTTTCAATGGTTTCATTACGGTTTTTGGAGCTGCCCCCCAAATCGAAATCACGTATTGAATTTTGGAATATACTAAATAATAATAAATTGATTTCAGACATAATGAAGGTAACATATTTCGAATTTTAAAAATTATACCAATAATTGGTGAAATTTGTTTTCTTGAAAATTCAATATGTTTGTTCCAAACTAAATGTTCATCAATTGAAATTCCTAAAAATTTCACTACAGGAGAATACATAATATTTTCATTATGGGATCTTTCGAATGGATGCGGAGGTGGATTTTCTTGAGATAAACATATACGAGGATTTTTCAATATTCAATGTTAGCTTAAGATTCATCAGCAATGATGATATTTCATGGAGGTCATTGAGCATAAAAGTTTTGATTTCTAGAAAATTGTTTCCGGTGTATACTATTGTAGTACCATCAGCAAACATTTTGATTTTACCATTCAACTTCAAATTAGACAGGTAATTTATATATATGAGGAAAAGCAATGGACCTAGAACAGATCCCTGAGGAACACCGCATATAACTGTTTCTAGTGAACTATTTTTGCAGCAAATCTATATATTACATTTTCGATATCAATATCAATTTCTTCATGAATGTTGAGTAAAGTTAAACCATTCAAACGCTCTTCTGCCATGGTTGACCTCAAATGGGTTTTCAGGCGCTTAATAGTTGAAAAGCTTCTTTCCGCTGTTGCCATTGATACTGGCAGAGTCGCAAATATCTGTATAAAATCTTTATTGTGGGAAACAAACTCCAAAAAGAAAGTGGTTTCACACGATTCGTGGTTATTACCGATTACAAACGAACATGTTGAGATGAAAATACAACCAACGGGTTTCTCATCAAATTATATATTCATACGTACATATACATACGTGTACTAAGAAAAAATGATCATATATCAATTAATTATCAGTAATTTCATTAGGAATCAATTCAGAGTGGATGGACGGAGATTTTCGTTGTTTTCCTTTGAGCGACACGAGCTGCTTTGGGGGGGGGGGCGGGCCCCTCTGGCCCCCCCTTAGACACGCCACTGTTCTCAGTACCGATTATTTTAACGGACTCTTACTGAGGTCGTGAAGTTCCCACCCTAAGGCCGCGAAATGCTCATTCGCGTTCCGAAAGTGAGGTTATCGCCGAAGCCGCTCTTGATGAAAAATAATATTGCTCAAATCTAAAGTTTATGATAATAATAATAATATTATATTAAATATTCAATTTCTCCCACAGAAACTCTTGTGAACCTGTATCATCCTTTAAGTAATTTACATTGAGTAAAGTGAATAAAAAATTCTTCGAATGGAATCATTGGCTCATCTTTCAATCTCAACCTCATGAAAGTTTCTCTTTCAATATGATTGATGAGTGTGATCACTAGTACTTCATACTTCATTGTAGATCATCGCCACTTGCATCAGTTTTAGAAAAAAATACCCATTTCATTGGCTTTCGTAGTAGTTGCCTGTAATTCCTAGCGTTCATCTGCTCTCTTGTCCAGTAGTCTTCAGTCGAAGATTATCCCAATCTTAGATCATCTTGCATAAATATTAAAAATTAATTATGGGTGCATTCCTCTCACTTGGTCATTTGAAGTCACTTCTGATAACATACTGCTATACAAAATGTTCAGCATATCTTATTCATTGTAGATCAGTCCCCCCCTACGAAAAACTCCCAGTAGTCTCAGTTCTCAGAAGTATTGTAGTGGCAAATCTCTCAAATATTGGGAAAGCGAATTTGCGATTGAGCACTTTATCACTGCTACTACAACATTTGGTTAACGTTCCTCAAACAATTGAAAAAAATAGGTTTTATTTTGAATGAATCTAGTTTCAAAAAATTTTTATTCAAATTTCTCATTGTTGAAAACGTTAATTCTGCTCATTTCACGAATACAACGTCTGACTACTTGGAAAAGTATTTAATTATCCGTTCATATGTATTCATAGTGCAGTGAAACCACTGGTTTGGTGTGAAATGAATTTTTTACGATAAATCCAGCTGAATCAAGTAGAGAGAGCACATCATCCAAATGGTGCTCTCCATTTCAATGATCATACTTAATAAGTGGTTTCATCACACGATTTTCTGTAATAGGTATATAGTATTTATGTTGAGTTTGCCTTACAGTTTTTTATTTGTTGCCTTTTGAAGAATACCGGTGTGTACGTTTGTATGACACCATCATAAGAGATCGTATATGATGGATGATACAAAATAATCGTTTGAGTGTCATTATTTGTGGTGGATGAATGTTTTCTGAGGAGTTTTTTCATAATGGAACACGTTCTATAAGTCGGTGTTTTCTCGTATAACGTAAATTCAACTATCACAGAAATAAAAGGAATTCAATTTCGGGAGTTGAGTCACCAAAAGCATATGCAAGAATTTCTCTTGTGAATGATCCTGTACTGACTCAATCTTGCATTTTCTCAATATTGAAGTTACGTTTCAATTTGTCAAAAAAAATGGTATAAGAAATTAAAGCTTTTTTCAAGTTATAGGGGGGAAATACAACCATAAAAATAGATTCCCGAAATTTTTACCTCTTCAACAAACATGCAAACAATATTTATTTATTGATTGAGAGTTCAAAATTTCAGTTTCAATTGAAAAATCTATGAATTCGGTAGACAGGTATACCGTGTGACACAGACTCTGGGTACACCCCCGTTTTCTCCTTTGCTTCTTTAGCTATATTTCTGAAATTTGGAACATTGAATATGCTCACTGAGCAGCATTTCTCGAGACATCTGAAAGAAAAAAACAACTTCCAATTTTTCCGGAAATGACATCAACTTTCGATTCTTGAATGGGACACCCTGTATATTGTTACATGATCGGCTAGGGATGATCATGAGGAATCCAACGATACCAGGTTTGATGATGTTATCTCCGATGACTGCGGAGATATCGCCATTTATTTTATTCATACGCTCAATGAGTGGGAGAGAGAATTGGATTGACCCGCCAGAAAAAGTTTCTCTCTCCTACTCGTTGAGCTTATGGATAATATAAATGGCGATATCTCCGCAGTCATTGGAGATAACATCATCAAACCTGGTATCGTTGGATTCCTCATGATCATCCCTAGCCGATCATGTAACAATATACAGGGTGTCTCATTCAAAAATCGAAAGTTGATGTCATTTCCGGAAAAATTGGAAGTTGTTTTTTTATTTCAGATATGTCGAGAAATGCTGTTCAGTGAGCATATTCGATGTTCCGAATTTCAAAAATATAGCCAGAAAAACAAAGGAGAAAACGGGGGTGTACCATGAGTCTGTGTCACACGGTATATGCTCTTAATCCAATCCACTTTATTCCTATAGCTTGTTCATGCAACTCGAGTACATTCAGGCGTTCTTAATGATCGACCACCTAATCCTCAGATTGTATTGAATGAAATAATATATTTTATTGGCCTCATCAGACATACAGCTGTGAACTCGCCCAAGGAATGAAACAATAGTGGTTGCCTAACTGTCAGGAAGTAGAATAGGCAGTTTCGGCAAATTGCCAAGCTAAATCCATTCCCAAGCAAGTATCAATGTTAAATTGCAACAAATGTTGCAAATCGGAACTAATTTATCACAGGCCTCATTTGGCCAGGGAGAAGTTAGAAACAAGTTGAACGTCGTGGATATTTTTTTTGGTTCAACCATTTATGTCTTATATTGAAAGATGACTCCCATTCTAATGTCGATGTCTCTTAACAAGGGTGGGGAATTTGCTAATCATGAGTATTTACCTGGTTTATTCTCTTCGAGGTGTCCTACCAGTGAAGATATAAACTGTTGGAGTTCATGATGTATCTATCCAGGTATTGGGTGCTGGGTAATCGCACGATGAAAGGTTAGGGTTGACGTTCGTCAGCTGGTTAACGGAAATAACTATTTTACGATTTTTTTACAAAAATTTGTTTCTGTTTGGGGTCTAGTTCAAGACACCACCAAATTGCAGTCTTCGATCATGTTTATTTTATTGTGAGATTTTTTGATAGCGTTAATATGATTAAAGCCAATAGCAGCCGTGAACCTGATTGGAAATATTTGGTAACATGGTTACATTTGCCCGGGCAAAATTATTACTTATGCGATACTCAGTTTATATCATTATACCCATTCACGAGTAGTAGTTTTCCTTAGATGAGGTGCATCTCCCACCTGATTATTTGACAATCACTTTGATGGTTGTATTTCCATTCAAAATTAGGAGATACTAGTTTATCCACTGGTCCTAATCGATAAAAAAGGTAATAAAAAAGCAGTCAATAATTACAGAGGCATAGCCCTATTATCACCTAAAGCTTACGAAAAGGCATACAACAGACGTCTTACTGACTTCCTGCACAGGTAAGGCGTTCTCAATAAATATCAATTCGGTTTTCAACAAGGAGAAGCTACTGAGGACGCAGTTCTTTCCTTGTATAATTACATTCTTAAAAATATTGACACTGGTAATAAAATCTTGAACATATGCTTTGATCTTACTAGGGCCTTCGACACGGTGGATCATGATTTACTTCTCAGTAAGCTATACGACCACGGTGTGCGAGGCTCTGCACATAGTTGGATCAAGACATATCTCCAAAACAGAACACAACGTGTTGAATCAAATGTAAATGCGAATGTGCATTATTCTGATCCTCTTGCTGTCACCACCGGTGTTCCCCAGGGAAGTGTTCTGGGACCAACATTATTTATTTTATTCGTTAATGATCTCTGTACTATGAACAAAAATAATTTCACTACCCAATTCGCCGATGATACCTCTTTTGGTGTGCACGCTGATGATACCATTGTACTCTCAGAAAAAGCTACAAATTCAGTTAATAACATGAAATCTTACTGCTCCAGAAATGGCCTTGTTCTTAACAACTCTAAAACAAACAGCATCGTATTCACTCCGAGAAAAATCGATCATAGTGTTCTAGTAAGATACGATCATACTTCGATAGAACAAAAAGAAGTCATTAAATTTCTTAGGGTACAAATCGACTCACATCTCATTTGGGGGCATCACGTGGACTATATAACCAATAAGCTATCCAGACACTGTAATGTTACATGGAATCTTAGAAAAACTGTCCTTATGAACATCTTACTCAATTACTACTATGCATATGTTCACCCCACCCTCAATTATTGCATCATTTGCTATGGGAATTCAACCAGAATCGATGAAGTATCAGTTCTCCAAAAGAAAATCCTAAGAGTTATGACTTTCAAGGGTACTAGAGACTCCTGTAGGGATTTATCCTCAAATCTAAAAATTTTAACAGTCATCTCATTATATACACTTAACTGTGTATATTATGTGAAGTCACACAACGAAAAAAAGAGTTGAGTCTAGTTACAGGATATAATTTTCGCGAAAATCAGATGATGTCAATTCCATATCATCACTCATCTATTGTCTCAAGAGGTCCTCACACTAAGTCAATAAAATTATATAATAATCTTCCTATCGACATTTGAAACCTCACAAGTCTTAATTCATTCAAAAATGAGGTAAAATCCTTTTTACTCAAAAATCCATTTCATTCCATCAATGAGTACTTTAATCTACTCTAATCGATGTATATCTACAACATACTTTATCATATGTAGTTTCAAATATGAGTTTCAATCTGTATGAGTGAGCAGTTCTTTTTGTTTCCTTTCTTTTTAATGTTGACTCGATTTTAATGCTAGTATATTATAAGGATATTTGTAATGCGA
This sequence comes from Zygogramma bicolorata, assembly GCA_032362365.1. Classification (NCBI taxonomy): domain Eukaryota; kingdom Metazoa; phylum Arthropoda; class Insecta; order Coleoptera; family Chrysomelidae; genus Zygogramma; species Zygogramma bicolorata. The sequence continues at coordinate 1,796 of JAVJAQ010004357.1, read as the reverse complement.
ATTTATGTGACGGAATTTCTATGTCCATTTGTCTAAACCTGAGGAAATAAAGAAATACTACTACTACACATTGAAAAAAGTTATGACACTAGTATACCATTCTAGATGGCAAAACTGATATTGAAACTAGCCATCAGCAATTCTAGTTCTAACCATTCTGGCGCTCTCACCAATTTCCAAATAGCTCCATTTTCATTGGGCGATTGAAAGAACTCATAAGTTGTCTTCGATAAAGAATTCACGGATTTGTATTTCTCTTTACTTTGAGGAGTTACAGTTTCATTTATAGTTGAGACTATGAAAGTTCGAATGATTGTCATCAAGACAGAGCATTGTCAACCTGTTTCAAACTATCAACAATTGTATTAGTTTATCCATGAGGGGGTTTTTGAAAAACTTCTAATATCCCGAGAGGAGAACTTTTCTCACTTCGTTATTTCGCAGGCTTTTGACGAACCAAAGAATTACTATCAGACAAAAAATATTTTGGAAATAAATAATGAAAAGACAGTGATTTTCAATCCATAAATTCGATTGAGCTTGTTTCTTATCTGAATGATTAGCCTTAGGATTGACAAAATAGGCAATGTATGAAATTCAGAAGAAGTAACAAAATAAATTGTAAAATTCGAAAGTGAATTTTTTTGGATGGTTATTTCGAACTTCATCGATTCGCTGGAGGTATTTTCATCTCAATTAGCATCATGAAATGAAGAGTTGAAAGGTTTCCGTTTTACGAGAAAGATGTAGATAGTACATTATTATATCTAATAGCTCCTAGGCTTATCCACCAATTTTCAAGTTTGATTTGAGTTTAGTATCGAAACATTTACAAGTTCTAGAAGATATATCAAGTTCCAACTATTCTCAAAGGTATAAGTGAAATAGTGCTGTGGGGTGAATCTACATGAATTTAGTGAGTTGAAGCTGTTTACACTCTTGTTTCTTGCTTTTTTTTTGAACCGTACTGATAAGGCGAAAGTTCACACAAACTTTGCATAGGCAACCAGCGATGCTGTATATCTGGCTGCGAGTAGTGGAGGCGCCGAAGACTCACAATTAGCAATACAAATTCAGTTGCCTTCGACTGCACTGGCGAAAACAATAATTGAACTAACATGAATACTGTACTGTCTTCAACAATAATGCTCCTCAACCTAACACTGTTTCATATGTGGACGTATATGTTATATGCAGATGATCTGATAATTTACAGCCATGGCAGGGAAATTCTCTCTGAAACCGGATCGATCCAAACATCTGTAGACCAGCTCTCTCAATAGTCCAACGAGACAGGATTCAGATTCTGTGGTAGTAAATCAAAGATAATAAAGTTCACTAGACGATCTAGTAGCACTCAGAATCCGAAAATATCACTAAAGATCATTGAACTTAGACGTAGAACAGCATTTGGGTCTAACATTTGACAGTGGGCCTTGCTGGAAGCAGCATATCAAGAATATCAAATCTGACTGTCTATTAAGAATCAACGTCATGAAAAGTGTATCAAATCAGCAATGGGGTGTGGGGTCACTCAAAATATACAGGTATGGTTGTTTCATATACAAATTAGCGTCTAAATCCTATTTGAAAACGCTCGAAACTTTTCAGAATACTCCAAGGCTTTGTAGCCTTCTTGTCTACTCCGAGTGCCTTCTGAGACCAGCATTTCTTGAGATTATAAATTCCAATTCTGTATACTGATGATATACTGATCACTGAAAGTGAAACTGGTGTTGGATGTTACAAATATTAATGATTAAACAATATTTATCCTCCCTCTACCATAGTTATAA
>JAVJAQ010004356.1:0-24985 GCA_032362365.1 Zygogramma bicolorata | reverse complement strand
ACCCAGATAGCACAAGTATATATTATGGATATATTATGGACATCCATCATGGATATTGTAGATATCCATAAGATATCCGAAAAAAGCCAGGGCATATCCTATGGACGTGCATGGGATATGACAGTGTCACCATTTTGGACATTTAATAGATATTCATGAGATATCGACTACGGATATGCACAATATATGGTATATGGTATGACATATAATATGGACATCTTAAGGATATCCATAGTGGACATCCATAGAAAGTACAACCCAGTTATGACGTATAGGCGGAAATTGAATGTTGATACATTGAAAAACCGAAAAACAATTCACAAGAATGTAATTCTGTTGAATAAAAACTATAAGTGTGAAAATATGAGTATATAGAGTGTAAATCATGATTCAGTCAGTGTTTTGCATAGTTTTCCCAAACCTTTCTTTTGGACATCTCAAACGATAAACCGCTCTTGTCTACAGCAACTGAAATTAAAGAAATGATTTCCATGACAATTATCAGAAAATATGTTCTTAATGTTCATTCGAACACATTGTGAGGACTTTTTTATCGCATTGGTAGATTGGTAATTAGAACATTGATCAGCATATTTTCTACATAATAATGAAAAAATGTTTGATTATATTACATACACAATATACTAGAGAATAGATGAGTATTGTTTCGATGTCATTGTTTTGTGAAAGAAACCAGATAAGTTTATAACAGTTGTACTTACCCAGTTGAAATTTTTCCTTTTCATGTTCACAGAATTTTTTCTTGTTTCTGATTGAGTAATTTGAGTATAAGATTGTCGTTTATTCTTCACAATATCTATACAATTTGCATATCCTTTCTCTCTCATGCTCTGTGAAAATCTGTCATGATGGCAAGTTTTTCAGTTCTGGTTAGAGTATTTTGAAACATGTCAGTTGATTACATAATACACTACGTATAAACCGTTGAATGCAATTTCCACATATCCTGTTGCATATGAATATCAAAGCTTGATTATCAGTATTCAAAGCTACATCAAAATTAAGTATTGGGCAGAAACTGATTCACGTAGTTCATATCATCATCACGCAATTGAATTGGAAATGTGAAAAATAGAGAAGAAACTATTTTTCTATGTGATAAGAAGATTTGGAGGAAGGTGAACCACCAGTAATATTTTCTCCCCCATGTTCATAATTTGAAGATGAGGGGGCCAGTATTCATTCTGTTTGTTTTGCACTTGTTCCTTGCCCTGGAATTGTCACCTGAAAATAAATAACAACATTCAATTGATAAATATACAGCACGTACATAATAAATGAAGAATTCTACACAAAAATTAATTTTTATGTATCTTAGCAGAATCTCAGATGTAGGTTAGTCAAATTATCTACCTGACTGAACTACCTACCAACCCTACGAACTCGTGACAAAAGTTAAATTTATTCGTATATGAGGTTCTACCATTTTTGTGTTTCTTCGAACCAAATTCTATTCAACTTTGTAAACTGTAGATTTGTCGAATTCCATGCAGCTCTGTGAATAATTGTCAGTTAATTTTGGACACTTTGAAATTCATTATATATATATATATATATATATATATATATCCATTATTGATCTCTTATGGATATCTGTAGGATGACTGGATGAGAGACCTGTATGGATATCCAGAGCGAAACTTATTTGGATATCCTATTGATGTATCCAGGATGTTCGTTCTGGATATCCTAGGAATATCCACGATAGGATATCTTATGAACATACATTTTATGTCCACGGATATCCCGCCTTGAATAGGACTTGAATTGGATATCCATAGGATATCATGTGTTTACTGGGGAACTACTCATCCAGTGGCAACAAGCTCACTGAAGCAAAAATTCCATTTCTGAAACTTTACTTTCTGAAATCAAGTGGAAAATGGGCTTGACGAAAATCCTCGATGAAAATAGTAATTGACTCACTGTGAGATTTTTATTAAAATCGGGGTTACAAAGCTGAATTCTGTAATAACTGAAGCCTGTTTTCTGAACATAATCTCATGAAGATTGAAATATTTGCCGGATTCGAAACTGAGCGAAATATTTCGTTTTCATATTTCGCAAGTTTTTCCAATAAAATATATAATCAATCTTGCTGTAAACATCAACTGAAATCAATTTTGTCTGCGAAAGAATCGAGTTACAAAAATACCCAATCGGCTATTATTCTTATCAAAACTATAGCATCATAACAAAACAATTGTGACGATTATAATTTTATTATCTTCTCAGTTCTTCAATAAACAGTTGCTATATAAGAGACTCGACACCAAGTTAATACATAACAGAACCAACTTGATTAAAGGGGCGAGAAACAAAATTATGTTTGTTAAGTTTGTGATAGGCAAATTTACGTTAAACAAGATGTTGCTGACTTATAGGACATGTTTCATTCCTATGGAAGTATTTTCAACTAACTTACCCACATTTTGGGGTATATTAGGAATTTGTCCTTCTACACTTGTGATATATTTCAATATCAATTATTGATTTTTCAGACAGTGCTCACCAAAAAAACTTCAAAGAAAATATTCATCCACTACATAATGATTACTTTCAAACTACTTTAAAAAAATGTGATGAAAGAATATTTTAGTTTGTGATTTTCATTAAACAGTTCACAAAAATGCTGCACGTGTAGTCCCAAAATCATAAAATAAAGTGTTTTCCAATCACATTATCATGAACTTCAATGAATTGTCGGTCATTTGGAAATTAAAATTGTATTCTTCAATTATTTACTGCAAACATCAATCAAAGTCTTATTTGACATTGTAAAAATATGCAAATCATTATATTCTTGATAAATTGAAAATCAAATACTCTCACATTCAGAATTCTTGTCAAAAATTGACTATTCAGCCAAAAATATTGAGCAATATTCATAGGAACGGTCTGTAAATGAATGAAAACTCAAATTAATATATTTTAATAGATTAATGTTCACCGCCGCTGAGTTACTCTTGCCAAAAGTATCATTTATAGAAATTGTATTTTCTTTGAAGAGGTTATCATGAAAATTGACATCATTATCGAGCTCAACCTAGTTTTATAATTTTCGGATAAAAGAGGTCCGAAACTGATTCACAAAAATAAATGATAAAATCAATTTAAAATGTGTCCGGTCCGTTTAACCTACTTAAGAAAAAATTAATGATTTCGATTCAAAAACAATATCGCGCCGACTTTTTTTAATTCAATTAATGATAAGTATTTTGCAATAGTTATCTCAAATGAGGCCAACGCAGAAGCACTTATTTCGGGTTAGGGTTAACTGATTGCAAAATAGTTTGATGATGATACAATCCAAATTATATATTGTTGTAAAAAACGCTGTTATCATCAACTGATTAATTTAGGATCGAATAACACATCTTCCTCATATTTGCCAACAGCTCAAAATAAATTCCAAATATAGATTTAGCATGGAAAAATGAGTTCTTGAATTTTCTGTTGCTTGAAGGGCTCCTCATATCAGTAGTTTAGGATGATCCCCTGGTGTGTTGTGGTGTATTGTGTTATTTTCTCAGATGACCTCAATGGCATACATATTTTTGCATTGACAACTGCTCCAAGCAAACAAGTTGCTTCATTGGACCAGGACCTGTTAATGGTATCGCCTCGGGCTTGTTAACACCGAATATCTGAACTGCAATAACAGTTTCAGACTTCTGGCAAAGTCCACCAGAATTGGTTCATTTCAAAGCATTTCGACATCCTTCACGAACCAATTGTTAGACTAGACCAGGGACTACGCTGTCTGACACTTCCACAACAGGTCACTTACGCTTGAATAGTCACGTGAATGGGCTTTGTTAATGAAAATTAGTGTGCCATCTCTGTTTGAAAACTGATGAAACAAAGTACGTCTTTTGGGCCTTCCCCGCGTCGGCCGTAATAAGGGATATGTTCAGTTTACCAGTTTCGTTAGTCTGGTTACAAATTTAGCGCTCCCTAAATCAGAAATTCTGCCAATATCGATGTAACCGGTTAACCAATTGATTATTATCAGATTCTAGAAGGCGTGGTCTGCAAACTTGTCATTGAATGAAGTTTTTCGAAAACGTCCGTTTATCGTCTGCGATAAATTTCATAGATGAAAATGATTATTGAAAAATATTTTGTCATGAAACCGATGTCTCTTTCGGAAAGGATACTGTAGGACACAATTCAAATGTCTGGAACAGGTCTGGAATGTGCTATGCAGGGGGAACTTCATGGCTCATTGAAGTTGATGGTGATCATGAAACAAATATCAACTGATAAGATGATCAATGTTAATCAGTTTTCCCAACACTTCAACAAAAGAAAGTTGAGGAGATATTATAATTGCTTGATTCGAAGGCTAAACTTTTATCCTGAGAAAGTTGTCACCATACAAATCAGTGGGAACCTTCATACACAAAACGTTAAAAGTTGAAGTAAGTGTTGGTTATAAACGCTACCATTAAAAAGTGATAGGCGTAACATTACGAAAATCGACGTTGTGGCAATATGAAAATAATTCGTACAAAGTCTAGGTTAACAATTGTGAGTTCAGAAATTTGCAAACTCAGAAGTGAGTAGGTGCCACCGTGCTGGGTAATCGCACGTTAAAAGGTAAGGCCTCGTTGATCCATTGCTCGCACAAGTTTCGACTTCTGAGGGTTGACGTTCGTCAGCTGGTTAACGGTACGAACAATTTTAGTAACAATAAGACAATGATTCGAATAGTGTCAGAGATTCAGAATAATACCCACCATATGAATATAATTGCTTCTATCTGCGTTCATGCCAATGAAACTTTTTCGAACTATATTGGATGCGAAAACTGATCATCAATCATAGAAGAAGAAGGAGATTCAAAAATCAAAGTAGGTTCAATGTGAGAATCATTCAGTGGTATGAATAATTACCTTTCCTCAATACATCCCTTTGATTCCACAATATCCACAGCCCCTTTATTTCAAATGATCGTTTTGTTTCCTAGTTGACAATGATTTTCATGGTAACATCCGAAATATCGAATGAATATCATCCTTGAACACTTTTGGATTTTCAGAGGTTGGATAACCATAAAATCAGTGGAATCGGAATGCGCTGTATGCCAAAGAAATCGAGCGAATATAATTGAAACTCTACCTGAGCCAATATATCTGGCAGCTGAGCAATATAATATCTTCTATTTACGATTTTGAATAACAAATGACTAGCATTCCGTATATTGAAAATTTTCAATAACAGCTGCCAACCTACCAGAAGCGCTGTCAACCGCCCTGGTTAACCGAAACGATATAAGAAACACATCCAAAGTATTCAATGTTTGGCAGAGCGTAACTCTCCCCACTGGACCAGAAAGATCGCCCACCAAACAAACTCATCGCCCTAGTAGAAAGTTGAATTTGTATGGCACAGTTTGAATTGGTGTGAGCCACCATAAACCATAATGAGTTGCAGTGGAGGGCTGAATAGACCAGATCTATTCACTACCTAACCTACCTAATGGTTTGAAACTTGTGCTCTGACCCATATTAGTTCCAGTATTGTTTTGTATATAATTGATTCGTTTTCCATGGGAAAGTGTAATTCACTTCCGATGAGGCCGATGTGATTTTTCAATTTCGAATCAAGTTGTCTTCATTTTTATGATATAATTCCTTTCAGTTCGGTTGTAACGATCACATTTGTGTTATCGTTATTTTCTTCAGAAAAGCAGGGAAATAAATACAAACACTGGTCACTTAAACACTTCCTAAATGCATACCATCTGATAAAATACGTAATCATGTTTATTTTCACAGCTCACGAAGGTCTCTACTTGTCTACTTCCAAAGGAATAATCATTTATCATTTCAGTGTTTCATTTTATTAGCAAATTTGGTTATGGAAATATAAACATGTCATATTGATATCATCCAGCCGATCAGTTGACATAAATTCTTCTTCTTATAATTTCGACTAATCGACCACAGTATAGAGTTTTCAGAAGCTACACCTCAAATGTAAATAGGTAGTTTGTGCGTTGTGTGATTCTGCTAATCAGGGCTATTCACTAAGTAAAGTGGTTATCGCAGTTGCTAACCGTCGTAGCAACTCTGATAATAACTTGCCATAATGACGGTGGTAAGCTGTTTTTCCTTAACAAGATATCTAAAGCAGTTGCCTGTGAACCACTACCCACAGCAACTGGTCATTATAGTAGCAACTTAACTTGAAAAGTGAATACCAATTTCGCGCTTAGCAACTGACCTTGAACATAACGACAATTTTTAGTCGCTATCCATGACAACTCTGCTTAGTGAATAGCCCTGTTTTTAGCTCATCTTGTGTTTTCGGTGCAGATTACTGTTTTGTGGAATTGAATCGAATGAAGCGTGTTCGAGTTGGTAACCGTGAAATGAAACGGAAATTATTTTTTCAAATCTGAATTTCAATTTGGAGAGGACGGAAGTCTTCAAGGGCCCATTTCTGCCCTGGTAATGCTAAGAAGAACTCATGTGGGTTAACTGTAAAATAATTTTGATTTACCTACACAAAAGAATATAGAGTCCATTCATTCGAGGTAAATTTTTGAACATAATTATTGCGGTTTTAATTCAGCATAATAATTTGGGTGAATTTCAACTTCACGAGAAATTTGAGAAATAAAATTATTTTTGTCCGAACACGTCTTATCATAATTCTTTTCCTTTCTCAATAACAGTTCTGCCAGGATTCTACATTAAAGCAATCGATTCTACATTAAAGCATCCAATTTCTACATTAAAGCATTCAATTTCCACAACAGAGCAATCAATTCAACAACTATTGACTATTGACGAGTACTTAGACCTCATAAAGGATTGTTAAGACCTTGTGGAGAATTTTGAGGAGATCAATGGTGATAGTAGAGACCTTCCTGTCTGTGGGGATCTTCATGGGGGATACTGAGGGATAGCTGAGCTCTGGAGCTATCATGCTATCGTGAAACTGTAGGAACAGTTTTTGGAACGAAGTGGATATCACACTGGAGTGACAAAGTGAAAAAACGTCAACCTTCAGCAATAAATATAAATGTAACAGGTTTGAATGCATTCATCTTGATCGTTGATGTCATTACTGTTTTACACCATTACGGTGAAGTTCCTCTGACCATTCTATAGTATTCGATTCCATATTTAACTCTTGACCACTAAATCTACCATACGATATTTATTACTGAAATTTTAATTAAATATTTCTATTTGACACCTGCGTGTTTAGTTGTATGTTCAAGAATCTCCTTTCCAGCGTGATAAAGTCTTTCTACAGAGATTGGCTTGAGAATAAGTTTGTATAATCTTTTTTTCTGTAGATGGCGTCCAATTAACAACATTTTACTTCAGACTTATTCTCAGTGCCATCTATTGGATTTCTGGGAGTTCTCAAATAGCACCAAATCACGCATTTGCCTTCCAAAAGCTAGCCGTTCGCAACCTGTACCTTGTGTTGGGTATATAATCTGGTATACCTCATTATATGAACAAGATAAGGTTACACGGTATATTAGCAGAGTAAAGTCATGAATATTTCTGTTTTCAAAATAAATGCTATGCGGCATGTTGATTCATTTACCTCAATTTTCCATTTTTGTGTGTTTTGGATGCTCTTGGAGATTAAAGGCGTGCGAGTAAATATTCCACATTATATTTCACTTGAAACAGCCATTCCTGTAAATACAAGATTTCAGTAGTCTGCGGGCACATTTTTTGCTACTCTGCGAAGTAAACCGTGATACTAGCCTGAGTATTTGGTTTTCATTCGAATAAAAAATGTTGGTTTATATGGGGGTGGGTGGAGGCAATAAGTAGAAATAAATAAAGTGACAGTGGACCTCTAAAGTAACATGGTTGTTGTTTTTTTCAAAAATATTTCGATTCGAAATGACAAATTCCGTACATTACTTCGGCAATAACCTGTATATACCAAAATTATTAGTAAACATTAAATTGAGAATTACAATTTTTATTGAAGTCATAACAGAGCGCTTCTGTCCAGAACAGTCATAATCAGTGCTTGAGGGATGAATGAAAAAATATTTAAATATTAGGCAATTATAAAAGTTTCATTATATTTCAAATATATTTCCATATACCTAATATCCTCATAGAATTCGGTCGTACAGCAAGCTTAGTTTTTGATAATTACAAAAATGCATGCATTGTCTTTGTCACGATTGCAGCATGCGACTTCGTATTGCGCTGAGAATTTGGTGCCGTGTGCAATTAATATAAATATGCCGCCCTTGCAAAATAAATAAGTATCAACTCATTCGCATTCACAAAAAGATACATAATTATAAAATAACAAGCAAATGTTGAGTTGGAGTAGACTATCGACTATAGTCGTGGCAGTATTGTACCAACAATCGAAGTAATAATGAAGCTGAGGATTCGTTCATCAATTGATTTTCAGAAAGATGTGCGACATGCCTTTGCATCTTGAACCGTAATTCACGAACCGTAAGGAGATGATCTGGAAGTCAAAATATATCACTTTTCATTTCTCCAGTGCTTGATGTTAGTTATGAGATATCACATGATAAATGTACCTGGTTTTCCGAATATTTCATATAATGCAGTCAATCAAAATATTCCTACAACTTTCTTATTCATATACGGTACGTTTTTTTTTTAGCTAAACGGCAGTACAATGCCTCCAAGGACTTGATTTCTCTAGCCGAGGGCGTACCAAACGAAGTAACCTTCCCATTTGAAAGGATCACCATCAAACTCAAAGATGATACAGAGATTGACATTAGGGGACACGAACTTACGGCAGCTCTTCAATACATTCCGACTCAAGGTTACCCGCCCTTAGTCAAATCTGTGAAGGAATTCATGAGAAATGTCCACGACGTGTCCAACTGGGAGAAATATGAGACTCTAGTAACGGGTGGCTCTCAAGATGCTATGAGTAAGGCGCTTGAAATGATCGTGAATGAAGGCGACAGCATTCTGGTTCAAGATCCGTACTATGCAGGAACTGAGGCGATAGTGAGTATCAGGATTTTCATTCTGTGAGGATTTTAATCCCAGTATATTCCACAAATATGAATGATCTCTAAAAATCGGTCGATAGAAATACCTAGGACAATTTCATGGTTATGGTTTTTTGGGTCAGTACTTCAATAAATGATCAATTCTAACACAGAAATATTGATACATCTTGGAGCCATTCCACTCATGAATATTCAGAATACATTTTCAGTTTCCATTCTGATTATTTCCAAAAACAGAACATATATCTCCACCTCTTACCATTTGCAAATTTTTCTTCATTTCACTTGTTACAATTTCACCTGTTACAATTTCACCTGTTACAATTTCACTTTCTGACTTGATGAATCGAGTGGATGAAAAAAAACATAACATGTAATTATAGATCCACCTTTCTCATATAACAACATGAATAGGTTATCCACTGAAAATTCTAGTAGAAATATCTGCTTGAAATATATTCAGTTTCTTCGAGAGGTTTCAATAAAACAGATTCTTCAATACACAAGACAAGATGAAGTTACTCCCATTTGACTACAAATACAATTAATCACATTCAACAAAAATGGAATAGAATGTTTTTTCTCAGATATTTTCGTTTAAATCATTGACATTTCCCAAAAAAGTTCAACTCGTACATGAAAGAGCTTCTTTCTGATATTTGTGATTGATACGATTCGAAATTCCCTAAAATACTGTTTTTCCAATAGTTGCCATTCTCCCCAATTCCCAATTCAATTTTATATTCATACTCATTTTGAAAACATGATTTCAAAGGATTATTTTATGTATTCCATTCAATCCTTTTGAGGAAATCATTTTATCATTTTCACGAAGTAATGCAATATGAAAAAATGGAAAAAAGTCAAACATCACATTAGTGTTCAGTGCACTCCTTCATTCGTTTATTTTTGTTACAGTTGAAACCATACAATGTGAAGGTGATTGGGGTGGAACAAGATCGGTTTGGTGTGATACCGAAAAAACTTATTGAAGCGTTGGAGAACTGTAAAAAATACACAGAAGAAGGTGGGGGGAACATGCCAAAAGTCATGTACATCAATCCGACAGGTAATTCGATCTCAATGAATTCAGAAAAAATTGAAATTTCCATTGAGACTTTGGAATTTTGATTACTTTCGAAGGGATTCAGCTCAGTTTTTTTCAAATTCGAAAATTATATTCGACTGATTTCATGTGTAGATTTTTCTTTCATTTTATATAGGGATTACAGTTAGAATTATCAGTTACATGACACAATTGAGAAGTGAAAGGATCCCTAGTCACCAAATACATCTAAATGACATGTTGACCCATCAAATATTAGGTCTTAGTGTACATTGAATTTCAACGATTTATTTCATATTAATTGCTCTAACTCAAATGTATCATTGCGAAAATAGTGAAATATATCAAAATCTACTGAATTTTGACATATTTGATCGATATTTTTACTAAAACTCTCAATGATTCCTCATTGACTACTGATAATTTGAAATATGGATTTTCGTAAGTTGGGGTTGGATTTTAATTCCTCCAAAGTTGTTTCGATTCTGGAATTCAATTCCAAATGAATTTACAGATGGTTCGAGTGTTTTCCAAATATATTGACTTCATTACCAAAGCAGGAATGAGCAAACCTGAGCTTCGAAGTTGACAAGAATGTTATTCACGATATGAATTATTGTTTGAATAATATAAATATGAGTATGGGTTTCACTTCGAATTGTAAATTGCCATTACAGTTGTGTCTAATTCGGTTCAGTAATGAGTTCGATTTCTCAACTATACTTAGTCATAACTGTCAGCTTCAAACCTGATAACGATTTCAACAAACTATTTTTAATATTTCAGGATATGAAGAAAATATTTCATGAATGTGTGACACTGATCAGTCCTTCAGATAAAATTATATAATTATATCCAAGTGTTGAAATAATGTGTACAATATTATATTTTCCTTCTGAATAATATTGAAGTTATGTACTCATAACATGAAAATCCTTCCGAAATTATTGAATACAGCTCCACGGACTATTTCGCATGAAAAATGTAATGTACTTATCGATCAGAAATGTTAATTCGATATATGAAACGATTATGAAAATTTCAGTATGCACCAAATAATTGTTCCAATAGGAATGCAAGCTCCCCTCAGTTTACCATAGAGCGTCTAGTGAAAATTATATCTTCTTCAAACTCTTCTTATCTGTGCATAACTCCTTTCCAGCCTCCAACCCTTCTGGACGAACTATTCCCACTGATAGAAAAAAAGAGATTTACAAGATTTGCTGTGATTACAACATCCTCATTCTGGAAGATGATGCTTATTACTTTATTCACTTCCTGGAAGAGCAACCGGTTTCCTTCCTAAGCTTGGATACACAAGGCAGAGTGTTGAGACTGGACTCCATGTCGAAAGTTCTGAGTTCTGGCATGAGACTAGGTTGGGTGACTGGGCCAAAGAAACTGATACACCACATTGAAATGCACATTTCGAGCTGCACCCTACACTCCAGCGTTTTATCACAGGTGAGATGCCTATGAGAGATGTTTTCAAATTAATTAGGAATATGCTAGTTGAACATTGCTGAAGATTCAGGAAAACACTTGCATTGATATGATTTGTTCCATATTCTGCCCCACATTTACAGTTTTGCCATATTTGTGTGCGATCTAGAAATGCGAACGTATATGAATGATAAAGTCATGTTAACGGGGATCGTTTTCCATTAATTAAATGACACTTATAGAGGTTTTATAGTGACGAAGAAGAAAAAGCCAAAAATCACTTCGAAATGCGATATCTCCACAAAAATAATCATATTCCAAATTGTCCATTATGTTCCTATATTCTGTGTGTTTTCATACCCTTAATTTGGCGGAACTTGGAGACATATGAGAAGTTAATTGTGCATCTTTGAGTCAACGCTGGAAGAAAACAGTTCAATAGTATATTGTTTACCAGGTAGAAAAATCCCAACATTTCTGGAACAGTATGTAGATTAGCAACACAGAGTCCAGGAACATGGCTTTTCCTAGGAGATAAACATACTATTTCTTAGCATATCGTTTGAAATTCGACAGATAATAATTGAATTTGAAGCAATCGCGAGTAATTTCATTCACAAATAAATCGTGCTCCAGTATTACTACTTTTCTTCGGGTTTGAAGACAGTCGTTCTTTGGAATTTCTTCCTGACGTATCGCTAGCCTTCTTCAGAGGCTCACTCATCATGACTATTATTCCGATGACTATAGTATTTTTCACAGTGAATGGTATTGGTTTATTAACTGCAATAAACTACCCGATTTAATCCCATTGTGTAGAAACTCATCTGGTAAAAGATGCAAATGTGCTACAGGGTCGGACTTAAGAAATTTGAATTATGCATAATGTAGGAGATATACAAGTAATTTATTTGAATGTTACAATTCCATTCTATATTTAGTTCAGTGTCGCTATCGCTATCCTCATCTGAATTAATTATAATTGGCGCAATTGATTTTACAGAAAGGTACGAGTTTTCAACATTTATAACATGACTAACAGAACTTTTCCAACTCTCGGTAGGAATGTCATTCATACAGTTCCTAATTAATTCTACCACACTACCACTTAAAGTCGGAGAAGTATTTTTTCCGCGCACGCTCGATTTAAGTTGGTGCCACATAAGCTCTATGGGATTGAACACGCAGTAGTAGGGAGGTAGTCGTAACACTGTATGTCCCAATTCTTCTGCAATTGTATCACAAACATACGTTTTTTTTTAAAGAAAATGACTGCAGCACTTGTAAAAGTTCTTTTTTTGTATAATTTTCCTCAAAATATATGTCATTTGCAGCCATGAAGTTTTGAATCTCCAATTTCGTATTCTTTGAGCCAGGAATTTTTTGCAATTGTCGACTATGATAGCTTGCGTTGTCCATTACTGACATAACGATTATTCCATGGAATTTTCAACAATTCGTCTAACTGAAGTAAGAGGCACCTTCGTCAAATTACTGGTTACTTTTGCTGCAGCACCCGCGTTATATCCTTGCTGAAGTAAGGAACTTTACACATTTTTTATAATGATTTTCGCGTCACTAGATAAGTGATTCTTCTTTAACGAACCACTGAAAGAAGCACTATTACTTTTTATCCACGGACGCCACATACTGCCTATTCTGTACGTTGGGGTATAAAATCTTTGCTATTAATGTCTGTAATAACAAATAAATGTTATAAAATTATTGCACGCCGTAACACAAGTGAACACTTCCAATGAAATACAAAGACTGAAATGAACAAGAAGTGTAAGCTGTAATCCTCTACAATCCCTCTCTGAGAAACAAAATTACCTGAATCCGGTCCTTTTACATTTATGATGTGCATCTCGGATTTTACAACTTAAGGGTCTAATTGGTTTTATTATAATCCTTCAGTCAATACCATTTATTGTGAAAACTACTATAAATGTATCGGTTTCGTAAGGCGTATTTATATTGATGCAGGTAGTCTGGAGTGTTAATTGCTTCTGTCGGGTTCGGAGAATAATCATCATTATTAGTTGCCGCACTACCTGCCGTGATTTCATTAGTTATTCTTGATTTCCTCAGAATGGGATTCCAAATTCTGTTCAGACTCAAGGCTTCTTCTTTTCTGTTGAAATTGTCCGTGTGTTTGTGGATCTCTATCGCCTCCCGTACTAGTCGGCTATGGTGACCCTGGTTGGGGGCAATCAGTTTAGCATTTTCGAACAGAATCCTGTGGTTACCCTCACTCAGTGCGTGTTCCGCCATCGCCGATTTGTTAGTTTGCCCTAGCCTGCATTTGCTTTCATGCTCTTCGAGCCTTGTTTTCGTGGATCTTTTTGTGGTACCGATGTATACCTTTCCATAGGTGCAGAAAAGTAGTACTACTGAAAACCTCGGCCGCATAAGCCTTAACCATTTTGTCAAATGGTGCTCCACCGTAGTGAAATAACTTCGGTTACTATGGAAACTGTTTTCAATTTTTATAACGACATATTATTTCCTTCCGGTAAGGAAATCTCAATTTTTTTCTTCACGAAATTTTGTATGGAATGTCGAAATTCTTCACCTCATATTTTGTCGTTCATAACGAAATACTGTTTCAATGAACTATAACAAGACAGGAATTGTTCTAAAATTGTAAATTCCAGCAGATTTTTTTGTTTAATGATTGCATCACGACTATTGGCTGAAGTAGTTTCAGAAAGATTCGCCGCCAACTATTTCATAAATCCACGATACGTTTCATCGATAAGAGCAAAATTTATTCAAAGGAAATGTAAGCATTTCAAGGTCTGAAGATATTCATTTTGTTCGCTTTCGTGTAGTGACGAAAAACGAAGATGTCAAGACTTCATCCCGTGAGAGATCTTTACGGCCATGATTGGTCCAGAACTCTATTGCTGGTTAGCGAAAGAACTTATAAAGACATTCATCGACTCATGAATAAAAGCCAAATCGAAAGACTGGTGGAACGAACTCGCAAAAATGTGGCAAAAAATGACATGAAATAATCCTCGTCCAGATTATGGAAGATCTGCCTTTCCACAACTGAAAGATTGTATGGGTAATAGCTGGTCTACCAACAAGAGATATTCGGCTCAAAAAACACATGCACATTGAGGGTTGAGAAATTGACATTGAGTTATCGCTACTCTCGATTACTAACGTATCATACTAAAGATCCTATAATTTCATTGATCCTTCACTTCGCTCTAATAATAGATGTGGGAACTTTGAAGACTTGTTCTTTACTCATTTTTATTTTCAGGTGATTCTTGAGAAGCTCTTCCAACAATGGGGAATTGATGGTCTCCTGTCATACTTTGAAAGAGTCAGAAACTTCTATAAGGTACGATGCGATTACACAATGGCTTCTATGGAGAGACATCTGAAGAATCTTTGTGAATGGGAAACACCCACAGGAGGAATGTTCGTATGGTTCAAGGTGCTAGGAGTTTCGGACGTTTACGAAATGCTCCTAAACCGGGGAATCAAGAAACACATCACTTTCATTCCCGGACAAAACTACATGGCGGACCCTACCAAAGCTTGTAACTATGTTCGTGCTTCTTACAGCAAGGCCAGCTTGAAGCAAATCGACAAGGCCATGCAAATTTTAGCTGAACTGATTAGAGAAGAACAAGTTTTGCTGCGCAGAAAATTGGATAATTTGGGGGAGGATATTATAAGATAGGTTTAACTGAACAGTAGCGCAGGAAAAATACGCTGAATCATTCGAATTTGATTACCGTTTGTTGTCGAGCACACCAAACATCAAGCAGAGAATAATCTTTTTTTTCACATCGGATATCAACCCATTAAATGGGATGGTTCTAGACTTGTGAAAGAGAACTTCCTTTTACAGAAATGGCACATTGAAATATAACTCCAAGAAAGTGTGCTGTTTATCGAAATCAAGATCAATAAATGAAAATTGGGATTATTTATCCTGCCAATGACTTTATAAAAACCAATGCATCTGCGCTACCTTTAGTAGAAACGTATAGTATAAATATTATTTGTATATTACCAGTTTTGGGTTTTGCATGACATTCGGTCAATCTAACGAGTATAAGTGGAAACAGTATTGGTTTGATATTCCGAAAAGCTGGGTATTTTTGTTCAGTCCCTCTTTGACAGATGGCGACAATGGTAGCGTGAGTGTTGGAGAAGAGACGAACTCCTCATCGAGTCTCTCTGTTGAAGGCGAAGAAAGGATTGGGGATCATAGTATAGTATAATATTATTATGTGTGACTTGAAAGTTTCATGTCCTGATTTCATCAATAAAATTTTGATTTGCGAGACAAGTGGTTCTTCATTTTCGTTTTCCTTTTTGTTAGTCATATTAGCTTCTTTCTCAATTGTAATACTTTTTTCTTGTCATTGAGAATAATTTTTCATGGAAAGAAGGATATTTCGTTTTTTTCTCCCTTGAGCTTCTGTATTCATAATTGTGCCGTTGAGGCTCGAGCAATTATTATTACAATAACGAGAAATGAGGGATAGACACAAAATGCATTGATAGTATGAAATGAATTCCCTAGCATGGAAACATATTTTTCAATGATCATGCTGTATCATCATTACACTATTTGTGCAAAAATCAAATGTGTGACATTGGGGGATGATATTCGGAACTGGGTTCATTCTATTCGAGAGAACATCTCATACAATTCCCAAAGAATTTTATACCGGTGAGTCGTTCGTTTTTATAAGCGTATTTCGATGTCCTCACAAACTGATTGACACACGTAAATATTGGAAGCAGTCCAAAAATATATTTCTTTTTGTTTTGGATTCCAGTTCAGAGAATCAACTGATACACCCTCACATTCAGTCAACCAAAGCACATAGCATAAAAATCCGTAAGACTACTTCTTATGAAGTTTTTAACAATTCAGTCTTTCAATAGACCGCGGGCATATCTGTCAGACGACAGTAAATGTGACAGTTGTAAATCCAGCCTGCTGGACAAACAAACCGATCTAAAGAGGCTTTTTGTGCATTTGTGTCATATTTCAAAATATTTCCTCTCGGTAATAACTCAATTTTGAGTGATTGTGAAGTTTCAATCCATCGATTTCTTTCTATTTTCGACAATAGAAAGAATATTAATCATCTTGCTGTTAATAGAACGTGAATTGTGGATTCAAGCAACTAGAAGAGCAGATTTTAGGTACTGATGAGTTGAAATGGGCAACGATTTGTTTGTCCAGCAGGCTGATGCGTGTGACGTCACTTGCCCGCGGTCTATACTATGGATGGTCTAACCTCAAACTTATTGTAGATTTCTCATAGTTGATTCTATAAAGTTGATATTTTCGTGTAGCGGTTCATTATAAAATTCTGCTAAAGCCTAAGAATTGTTGAACCAACCAAGAGTAGTCCCAATTCAATCAATAGTCAGTAGTCCATGTGTATTGAGCGATGACGTAGAAGCATGCCTGGTGTTGTGATTTTCGAATTCACTTAAATCAAATTTCAGTCCAAGATTCAGTGCATGATCAGAGCGTGATAACCTCGTAGCTTGCCGGAATCTGCAATGGTATCGGTGAAACGACAATAAACTGCTATACTTTGTTCAACCATCCTTTGCCGTTACGTCATACGTTCTCCAACTTTATCTCTCATTCATGAAATAGATGAGACGGAATTATGACGTCATTAACGTATGTCTTATTTAATGTCGATGTGAATTTTATTTGTCATTTTTGACAATTCAGTTGTCATAGTTTGATTTGTTCAGTATTTTTGGCCATTTTCGCCTTTTCATGGTTCATACTCACCTCAAACATATTTCGATTTCAAAGCTGGGTCCTGAGTCCTGAACGTACAAGTCTTGTAGCTACAAGAGAAACACAAAGAACCACGATCCGAAATAATTGTTTTTGACTTGTTTTTTATCTGTACCTCCATTGTATTTTTCTTGTAGCTACAAAACTTGTACTTTCTTGAAACAGGCCCCTGACAGAGGGTTCATTGATATTGCTTGGAGTGACCCAATAAACTGATCATTACGAGTATGGCAGAATCTGAAACATTATTGTTCAGAAACAATTGTCCAATAATTCTCACATCACCAGGAAAAGTTGCTTCAATTTCTCGGAAGACATCGATATTCAAGCAGTTTTTTTTATTTCTTCATTTAACGTCGGCCTATTTCCGTTACCAAGGCCAATCACCGACGCTCACCCACTTTCCCCAATCGGAAATTTTGCCGAACCCTCTGATTTTCCAACCAGGGTTCTTTAACGAGCCCAAAATCCATGGACTGGGTACCGACGGGCTTTCGACACGGTATTTCCCTGCATGGTCACCCATCCAAGTACTTACCGCGCTCGGCGTTGTTTAACTTCGATATATATCGAATGACTGTCAGTCAACCTGAAGAGCTGGGCCATGCCCATGTTCAAGTCGTATTCCTTTTCAATAGACTTATGGATGCGAAACCTGCTAGGCAAAATTCAAAAAGTTGCACGCCTAGACAATTCTCACCCATTAAGAACAACCCCGATTGAATGAATACATGCTATCTCAAACACTGTTACGGTTTCATTTTGCACCGTAACACATTCTTTCTTGTTTTGGGAAGATACGCATAGTAGGCCTCGTCGATTGACCGCATACGCATCTATATACTACCTCACTTCCACATGATATCTTTTATCACACTTTTTCGAGTTTCAGAGTACTTGTTAGCGCTTCAATTGCCTAAACGTAAACATTGCTTCAGTTTAAATGATTTGGCAACACCGTGTGCTGTCAGTCGATGAATATCCTACACATTTAGGGCATGGTCCAACGACTTCAGCGTTATTCGTAGTTACTACTGTTCCGTTACCCGAACAGAAGACCGTAATCTATTCCTCTCTTCTACTGTTTACTCCATCGCAAACTCCTTAAAGTTATTATGTTCCTAGAACCTAATCACACTACTCCTTTTGTAACATTCGGTCATTTATGTGCAATAATATCAGAAATTGTCACCTGTCAGTTGTTTTGGTTCCGACAAGAGACTAGGACAGAACACTGGGAAGTTGCGTCCTCATATAGTGTAGTCTGAGATCAGTTGGCAACAATGAATTTTACAAGTTGTCAGATGAATATGTAAATACCATCGGTCTAATTCTTATTGTCCAGATTTTACATGGAACCAAACATCAGATAACGATTCAATATCGTAACACTCGTATTCTCACTATTGAGGCATCCCATGATTGTTTTTGTAACTTCCTGATGTTCTGCGGATCGCGGAACCCCTTCTTGTATTTTGACACTGTTGGCATGAAGGACATCTGACAGCTTCCGCAGTCATTGATATTGACATATTGATATTCTCAGAAAGGAGAGTTGAAGGCGGAGTTTTTTTTGAGAGTCTACCAAGTTTCTGCTTAACCAATTTCTTTTGGATTATCCATTGATATTTATTCAATCACATAACGGATTTGGGATATTCCATTTCTCAAGAGTTCTTCATTCGTCTGCGATTGTTGGCGCTGTGTATTTCAGGAAGAACTTCTTGTCTGCTCTGCAGGATTTATTTGGGTTAGGACTTGTGTTGCCACTCTCACTGGAATAAGAGATTGATTATCGAACGGCCGAACAAGCCATCAAGGTCGTATATTTACCCTCACGCTGAATTGAGGGTCCTTCCGGCTCACTCCTTCTGCCTCACTTCTTCAAGCTCACGTCCTATTTATCAGCCAACGTTTAGGACTATCTTAGTGACCCTACTTTTGGTCTCTATTTACCACCTTCTGCACCCCTTTGTGTGGTGTCAGACCCCCAGTGTTCATGCAGCCACTACACAAAGACTGACCTGTCGACTAGGAAGATAGAGATTGGCACCGCTAGTTCAAGAGAGTCAGCGTTAAGCAATATCACGACATATCCCAGTATCAGATAAGTTTAGATATTAAGCGGAGACAGCCCATCAGGCTCATTCACATCAAGTATTTCATTGATAACTATAATGTACGCTATCAACGTGACGTCACATGAATAGCCCTATTACTAAGATCTAAGTTGAAAATATCAATTGAATTTACCCAAATATAGTCACCTGAATATCCTCATTTGGGGTGTTGTGACAGAAATCTATTTGAATGCTGATTTCTGGTAGTTGAGTCAGTCTTTTATCTGCATAGTTGATATTGTTATACATTTACACATCTATTTGTTACTGGTGGTATAAGCCATATAAAGCTGTGTGGCACTGGTGTAACTTCATAATATATTTTATTAGTAAGGTACAAGTCTATTTCTTTAGTCTGGTCCAAGTTATTCAGGTACTGAGGAAATCATATATCTACCAGGTATTATTCCAATATCTTTATTATATATACTTTTGAATTCATATTTTATTATTATTATAATTAGTGCAGTGGGTTGTCCCTTTCCATCAGGGTGGTTTCGGATTTAAACTGGCAATAAATCCGTGGCGCACCAGAAAAGTAACCCAAAGTGTTTCACTGATAACGAAACCTAATTTTGTTGTCGAACCCACACTCAACTGAGCTGCTGGGACAGTTAGAGGCGGGTATCATCTTATGCACATTCACTGCTCATGCTCTTTCTCTAAATTCGCCCCTAACAACACGTTATCTACACGCAAAAGTATATTACAATTTCTAGTGTTAAAGAAAAAAGATTCTGAAGCATATAATACCTAATAATAGTTTTCGTGATACAACATGGTTGTTTTTGTGAACATGGGTGTTCTTGGCTTTCGGCAGGCATCCTCCCTTGCACTTCCAGATTTTCAATAGTGTTCAATAGTATCCAGCAAAGTTTTCGTTAAATCTTTCCTAATTCATTTTCCAATATTACTACTTTTCTTCGGGTTTGAAGGCCGTCATTCTTTGGAATTTCTTCCTGAGGTTTCGCTAATGCGAGTGGCTAGCTTCTTCAGAGGCTCACTCATCTTGACTATTATTCCGATGACTGAAAACCTCGGTCGCAAAAACCTCAACAAATTTGTCATTCTCCAATGTTTATGATCCCTATAATATGTGAGAATATGTGGTGTTCAGAAACAAAATTATCGGAGCCTGAATTCAAAAACACTCGGAAATTCTGGAATATTTTTCTTCTCAAAATGTCGTATTACAACACTTTTGATTCCGCTTAACCCTCTTTGACTGAGAAGGCTCGTCTTATAGCAAGCAGTACAAAGGAATCTGGTGCATGGCTCAATGCACTCCCTATTGCATTCTTGGGGGCTTTGTTGTATAACGAATATTTTAGGATCTCAGTAGGATTCCGCTTGGGCTGTACAATTTGTGTGAGTCATAAATGCAAATGTGGATCCATAGTCGACGAGGAGGGCAAACATAGTTTAAGTTGTAAGTTTTGTTCTTGTCGCTTCTCACGACACGCAGCAAATAATGACCTGATCAAGAGGGTTCTATCAATATCCAAAATTCCTTCGATTCTGGAACCTCCCGGAATCTGCTGAAGCGACGGAAAACGTCCCGATGAAATGAGTCTTATTCCATGGAGCAAAAGAAAACCTCTCATATGGGATTTCCTATGTGTGGATATTGTCATTCAGTCTCATCTCGAATCAACATCAAGCAATTTGGGTGGAGCTGCAGGTTCTGCCAAAATGACGGAATTGTGAAAGTATTCTTTTCCATTATATTTTTCATTCCGTAGTCATCGAAAGTTTCGGCGCATTCGGTCACTTCGCTTCCAAGTTTATATGGACGAAGGGTGTTCCGGGAGCAAGAAGATTTTTGATTCAACCAATTGGTATTGCTATTCAGAGAGGGAACGCTGCCTCTGTACTTGGTACTAGTGCTACATCACAACATTTTGACAATTTTTTCCGACCACAAAAACTTGCTGAAATCAATAACGATATATGAGTTGGCGGTACAAAATCTCCAATAACGCCTTATCCTTCTACCCTATCAGATGAGATCACATTTGGTGCATAATTATCCAGTGGAACGCAAGAACAATCGACCTGATGTTGTTTTGAAAAGTTTTACCCAAAAAATAGAACCAACAACCTGGATTCATCGTCCACTTCAAAATTGACCGAATCTGCATCTCAGTATAACACAAAATTATCAATATCACCATCTGACTCAATGACGAGCACTTTAGTTTCTACTTCGTCATTGCACCGATCTAGTGACTGTGACAACCATTACAGTAAAGAACACAGTAGGGCCAGTAGCAACTCCAATAACATCGATCCTCTAGGCCACAATGGTTCGAAGGATAATGCTAAACACGTGTTTTATGAACAGTGTCATCCAGTATTTATCAAAAACGAGATGATTCATGGAATATCTCAGGAAGAGCGACTTTATGGAGGATATCGTTACTAACAACATTTCTTATTCGGCGGAACCCTAAGAACGGATCGCAAACTAATGAAGGAATTATAGTCAGGTATTTTGGCTAAAAGTGTGATGGATACAGTGGTACTGAAAACTCAGATCCAAAACTCATTCTCCGCTTTATTGTCTCCAACAAGAAGTTCAGGAGTTTTCACGATATTTATTGAAGGGCTTGCATGTCAACTCAAATCGACGAAAAGAAAAAACTGAACATATTATGATTGAAACTGATTATATTCAAAGCAGAAGAATCATGGTAGAGGTACCTGCGCATGTACAACTCAAATATAGTAGACAACTTCGTCGGCCAATTAAAATCGTCGTTAAAATGCACATATTTTGGGCACTGTCCTGTTCTGGGGGCCTGTCGCTACATATCGTACAGAGAACCGAACAACTCAGATTATCTCAGTGCTTGGATTATTTTACCAGAGACAAGATGATGAAATGAACAGGGATGAGAAGCCGACGTGTTCCAAGTGTTGTTTTATTTTTTATTCTTGATAAATTTTTATTCATTTCCATTCATTCATTCTCTCCTTCAATTATTTCTTTCATATTAATACGCTCTGTTTTCTGTCTACGGACAAAGTAAAAGCAAACTTCAAAACTCATCAGCCGAAACTTTCGAATATCAGCACGGTGGTCCCAAGGCGGGGAATAGAACCACGTTCTTCTGCATGAAAGGCGGATGTGATTTCCTTTACACTACCGAGATCAATAGTATTAGGTATAAATACGAAATATATAAGTTGCTCTGATTGTTTCAAGATATCCTCATTTATAATAGATCCTGGGTGTTTCGAAAATAAAATAAAACGGTCCACATGAGATTCTACTTCGAGACTCTAGAACCAGAATATTGTCGAGAGATATGATACATAATAGTCCTATGGAAAGAAAATTACTCAAAATTGATTCCAGCAATATTGTGAAGACAACTCCATGGGTGAAGGATTAAATTCATATGAAGAGTCTTGATATCTAAACATTGAAAACGTTTAATATACTGACTCTACGGAAACCTTATAAGAGGCATCTTCCAAATATATCAGAGCCATTGAACTTTGTTTCAATATCGGATCATTGACTGTCCAATAATTATTTATACAATGTGTAATGGAGTGAGCCCAAAAAACTACCCAGATACTTCAGGTTTGAAATCAAACGAAAACTTTGATCTGCTTTGGAACCTCCTCTTCTGAGAGCACTTGCGATTTACTCTTGTGGAAAGCAATTCAGGAAGAACTGAAATTTACAAGTGGAATTTTTCGAGTGGTTCATCCCCAAGAAAATATTAACCACATTTTGTCGAAAATTTAAAGAGGATTCTACCGAAATGTTTGAATAACGTTAACTTGGAGCATAAAATGCATGAAATTAAATTTCATGTTTATATTCATTGTTTATCATTCTATTGATTCGATTATGTCACTTCAGTTTGCGTTTGAAGCGACATCTATTGGCAAGGATAATAGTTGTTTCCGGAGAAAATTTCGATTAATGATAATTTTTCTTCATCCTAAGTGAACGCATCGATTGTACTATCTGCAACTGGATGTTTTCTCTTCAAAATTATTCACCGACTAGTTTTGTGCATCTATTTGAAGAAACCAGGTGAAAAACTATAAGGAGAGATCGATACTATTGTTTGAAGTGATCTTTTCTCAATTGTTGTTGGGAAGATTTGTTCATCGCATTTTATTTTTATTATTTCCACTAGATATTTTAGAAACTCAGTGGTCATCCTGAAGAATTCAGTAAATACCTAGTAGAACCTTGTTGTCTGGTCTTTTTGGCGCTCAGTAATTGATACTCTCGCATTCAATACGGGGTCAAGATGAAGTATAACATTAGATTCAATTCAATTTATTTTATAGGCGAAAAAGTTTGTCTGCCGTGTGCTCGATCAGAGAAATTTTGATTTTTTAGATCATCTACATCTTTATATTCATTTTTTATCATTCTGTTGATTCAACTTTGTTTGTACATTTTGCGTTTGAAACGCCATCGTTCGGCGGAGCTAAGAGTTGCCGTTGTTTCGGCGGAGATTTCCGCTAATGATGATTTTTCTTCATCCAATGCGGCAGAGTTGATTGTTCGATCTCCCGCTGGATGGCAATAGTGTGCAGTTTTCCCTTTGGAACTATTCACTGAATAGTTTTCTTGCATATATTGAAATAAACGGGTGATAAAATATACGATAGGATTGGAACCTTTGGTGTGAAAGTTGAAACCTTTTATTGGAGATGAATTACCCTTATGTTTTCAACAACGGATCATAAAAGAATCACTTATTTCACTCGAAACTTTCTGTAGAGATCATCTACCATAAGAACAAACTGATATTATATTTTTGGATAAGCAAGGAGGTGTCGTGATTTATAAAGAGTTCTATATCCAACACTTATATTTTACTATCGAATATCTGTAAAAGTCCTCTAGTGTTTTGGGGTTCATATGGGAAAACTATAAACTTTTTACTGTTTGTATGTCATAATTTTGTGGTGAATGGATTCTTTCTTCTAGCCTTTCTTGGTTCTCTCAACCTACCACAATCTGAAAATTGAAAATTAATATTGAATCTATACAAGTGTAGAAGGGCAGATTTTCAATCTACCCCAAGAAGTTCCTGCAAAAATTCGAAAATAGTTCCTTTTGAATGGAACACGTTCATCGTTCAATTGGCCAGCAACTTTTCGTATATCTCAAATTTTTCTATTAAAAAAATAAAAGAATTGATATTTTTCAAAATAATTATCGTTAACGTTTGTGCCATTTCTGTAGTGTTGGGTATAAAATGATCTCATTTATTTGCTTCGAAAAAACTCCCAATGTCATTCTAACAATTTTCTCTTTCAGAAAAACTGTTCAGAAGAAATGGAATGGAAAATATTGGATATTGTTGAAATTTGTTTATCCGATGTATGAAAATGAACTTGAATGTATTTAAGATGGGGATTGACGAATGACCGTTGGAAATAAATTTGTAGAGTTCCAAAGATCGCCGCCCTCAGCGCAACCAGTCCGTTTGAAGAATTTTTCAAATGGCGAATAATTGTCGGAATCTATATTGGAAGGTAATTCCTCC
>JAVJAQ010004354.1:0-20320 GCA_032362365.1 Zygogramma bicolorata | reverse complement strand
TCAATATGACTTGGTTCCTGTCTGAATACCGAGTTTTCACCGAGTTCACGTTTCTGATTATGTATGTTGCTTTCAAAATGGAACCAAATGCCTTGGTTTCTTTTCAAATAATTATAATTGAAAATAATCAAGTAGAATCAGAATAAAATCCTATCCAACTTTATGATTCAATTGAATAGTTTTAATTCTGAACTATATATATATATATATATATATATATATATATATATATATATATATGCTGGCTGGAACTTCCGGTTGATCCGCGTCTGGAAAGATTTACTTGTCTACGTTTCGACTCCCATTTCGGAGCCATTTTCAAGACTGAGTGACCTTGCTAGGTCTGAGTTGTCTCACTAGCTGGCTATCATCACTGGAGCCAGCTAGTGAGACAACTCAGACCTAGACGCAAGGTCACTAAGTCTTGAAAAGGCCCGAATGGGAGTCGAAACGTAGACAAGTAAATCTTTCCAGACGCGGATCGAACCGGAAGTTCCAGCCAGCACATTCTGATCGCGGAAGCCTAGCCGATCAAATATATATATATATATATATATATATATATATATATATATGTATATATATATATATATATATATATATTATATATATGTGTGTTCGGATAGGTTTCCGCGGTCAGTTGTGTCTTGTTGTTGAGTTCGGGTTGAACCGCGTCTGGAGTTTTGTTCTCGACGTTTCGGCTCCGATTTTGGAGCCATTTTCAAGAGGTAAATGTGACTTCACGCTGAGGTCTCAATCTGCCTACTCCTCAGGTGTTGTCACAGGGGGCAAGGGTTTGTGACTTGACGCCGGGGCCTCAATCTGCCTACTCCCCAGGTCTCGTCACGAGTTCTTTCTAAGGTCACAATCTGCCTACTCCTTAGATCGAACTGAGGTATCGAGGGGTGTTGGGTAGGATTTATAGCAGCGGGTGCTACTAAAGGACCGTCGGATGTCTTGGTGGGGACTGGGCATCTGGAAATTAGGGGTTTCCATGCAGTTGGAAGTCTCTGGCCGTCGTCACGGTTATTTAAGCTGGAAGGTCGCTTCTCGATTTCGATAGCCTCGCGAATTATACGAGCTTGTAGTGTTTTTGCTGTGGCAATGGTCTTAGTGTTCGCAAAGTCTATATTGTGTCCTGTCTCTTGCTGAAGATGGGTCTGATTTTCGGACAGCAAGTTGATGTTCGTATACTCTACTGGTCACACGTCTGTTGGTCTGGCCTACATATGTTCTATGGCAATCAGAACATGGTATTTCATGGTATATTATATATATATATATATATATATATATATATATAAATATATATATATATATATGTAAATATATATATATAAATATATATATATATATATATATATATATATATTTATATATATATATATATATATATATATATATATATATATATATATATATATATATATATATATATATGAAAACAAACAATTCACGTCAGTGCCACGAGCTCTCAATCGAACAAAAAAGAAATTCTCAAATATCTCAACTTCATGATTTGGTGTTTGGTTCCTTGTTCAAAATGGTTGAGGGGTTTCGCGGCCGAGGTTATTAGTATAACTACTTTTTTTCGGGCTTGAAGACCGTCGTTCTTTGGAATTTCTTCCTAACGTTTCGCTAGCGCGAGTGGCCAGCTTTTTCAGAGGCTCACTCATTTCCGATGACCCAATAAGCCTTCAAGCCCGAAGAAAAGTAGTTATACTGGTTCCTCGTTCATTAAAATTATCCAATTATTCAATGGTTTGTACATGGGTGCTACGAGTTTTTGTTATCTACCTATTGTAATAATATAGAAGAAAATAAATATACGAAGAACACATCATAACTTTTTTTTAAAGTAATTATTTTATGTTGGATGAATGTTATTATTTTTTTTTGAGTTGGTTACCTGCCAGAATCTGAAGAAAATCAAGAATTTCTATTTAAATCTATAGAAGTGTAGAATGGCAGATTTCTAAACCACCCCGAAAAGTTGCTGCGTAAATTGTAAATAGTTATTTCTTAATGAAACACGCCCTATCAGTCAGAAATTTGCATGAAGTAAATTTGCCTACCAGAAAAAATTGAAACTCTTTGAAGAGATCAAATAATCTAACACCGAACTGTTATTATTTGCACTCGACACGTGTTTCGCTCACAAAGTTAGCATCTTCAGGAGAAGAAAATTAGGTAAATCTAAAGAGTACGGGTAGCTTTTTATATACTTTCAAGTAGTGCAGCTACTATCTGTAGTTTTTCTGTAGGATGTGGACTTTTTCTGTTACTACTAATTCGGGTTAATTCATCAACAATTAACTATGAAGACATTAGTGTTCATTATCAAGGCATTGTGTCTAACACAAGCTTATCCAAGCTTGTAAGCTTGTTACTAATGAAATATCGTGGGCGTCAGCAAAAACTCTATTCTGTTAAAAGTATCTGATATATTGATACAGTAGAGCCAAATATCACATACCTATATAGCGAAAGTGAACAGACGAAGGGAGTGGTAAACAATAATGGTGAAAAAACTATTTATTTACAAAATATTGAATCATTACACGATTGGTTGAACAGAAATAAGCGAGCATCTTGCCAAAAATAAACATTTTTCATTGCCTTGAATAATTTGCGTTGATATAATGGAACAGAACCACTAGTAGGAAGAGTACTATCCCCAATGCGTTGGACAGGACAGCTAGATGTACATCAGTCACCATCTTGTAGATATATTGGTTGCTGAGAGTTGTGGAGTTCTCGATCGAATTATTTGTTTTTAACGTGGCCAAATTGAAAACAACCGGCTGGGAATTGTCAATAATATAATGATAATAATAATCTACCTCAGCTTCTTGGGGCGCAAGTTGTTGGTGTATCCACACTTGGTCTTTCTGCAATTCGTAGCTCTAGGATGTAATCTAGCATAACAATTGCAGCAGTTTATCCTGTTGCAGTTGTATTTTTGGGCCAATTGATACGTAGAGAAGGCTCAATTATTCCTCCTCTAAGGATTCAATTTTGTATGATGAAGTTCAGCAAATACCATGACGACATGATGATTTGAACCTATATAATGACAATACTTCAAGAAAAGGTCGAACATGTTTCCGGTTCTGGATTTGATTAAGTATCAATCGACTCCAGTAATCGGTGAAAGAAAAAACTGTGAACCGTTATTCATCCGGATATACGAGTATAATACTGTTTATTTCGATACAAACTGTACACGAATTGGCTCTACTCATGACATCACCCAAAACATTCTTTCGAGTAATCAAAAGAGTAGTTGAAGTGTTCGTACGAAGACATAAAATGAGAAAGTTAAGTGCTTCATTCTGCCACTCTCACCCAAAACACTCCGGACTATATATCAAAGATAAGGCTGCCTCGAAAGACAATGTATAAAAATTCACTTGTCTGAATTTATGGCGTAGTAAAACGTAGGATTCCTGAGTTTTCCTTTTACTATGTATTGTGGGACTAGTTTTGACTTTCCCGGAAGACGATTTGGGCCATTGCAAATATCCGAATGTATGAGCTCCGCAGATATATTTTCGTGTTATTGCTAGCGGCCCATTTATCGTATGCCTTTGATTTATTCCTTTGTTTCGGAGGATAAGGCATTCGGAGGAACAAGGCACGCTTTGATGATACAAAAGAAACGCCGGGAATCGAATGTATTCCCATGCATTATTAACTTTGGCAATCCGAAATGTTATTTTGGGTAGAGACTTTTGACGAGCAGTCCTACAGGGTGATATAAAATGGATAAACAACAGATAATTCCACTTTGTAAACAATAGACGATGTGGTTGAAAATTGTGGTGTGAAAGTTGATACATCTTCTAGATTACAACACACCAAAACTCAACTTGCACCCAGGAAAAGAACGTTTATTAGCGAACCCGTCAATCGTGAAACGTGGCAAAGTCATTCCCCATTAGGATAGAAGGGAATTTTGAAGGGAAAATCTTTCAACTACCTTTGCCGATTTGCTCGCCAATTAATCATTAATCTCAATAGATGAACAAATAGAAAAGAGAAATCAGAATGACCCTAGCCCGAGGGTGGAGAAGCTAAAGAAGAATCCCCTCCTCCCACTAGCAAATATAAATTCAGTGTTTTTTCAACCCACTATGACGAAGAATGATGATGATACTACCCATATTGCTAGTCATCCAATGAAAGACTGAGAGATGCATTGAAAACTATCGATATTTTTTATTGTTGTTGAATTAGTTGCGAATATTTTCAAAAACTTGGAAAATTATTTGGGACTAACAAAAATTTATCAAAGTTCAATTGTTACTTCTTTCACTGCTAAATTTTAACAATGAACACTTAAAAATGAACATTGTCGAAAAGGTGGAATAAAATCAATGCAATAGTTGGTAACGGCAAATAAGTTAAATATGGTTTCACGAATAACTAGAAAATAAGATTCGTTTCTATTTTGTTCATTGGATTCATAATATTAGACTAGAAATCCATAAATCTTTGTCAAGGGGTCAAATGACACAGCCTATATCATATTCAGAAAGGTGCTATATGGAACAATATTTTTAGCCCCATGCTGTGAGCTTTAGCGATATGATTGAATGTATTTACAAACCTAATTTATTTTAACTCGCAATAGAAATTTTTTTAAATTTTAGGAAACTTTCAGATAGCTTCTAATGAATTTGCCATTGTAGTACTTGTTTTCATTGAATTCTACCATCTCTTGGAAGAGATTGTAATCTTTCTTCCTTCTCAAAATATGTACCAAAAATATGTACCAGCAGCATCTACATATTATCAAGGAAATCACTTACCTTTATCAAGTTTTTCATTTTCCAATTTCTTTTCTGCTGTAGCCATCGAAATAAGAAACAATATCAGAAGATTCCTAATGATGTACGACATCTTGAAAATGTCTCGATGATTGACGCCAGAATCACTTCACTCCAAAAGATCTGAAACAAAAATTACTAGTGAGGTTTCCAGAAGAAGCAAGAATATTTCTTTCATAGTGGAGGTGTTTTGGTAAAAAATAGAATTCGAATCTGCCTGTATTATTGATACACTCTTCCTGATACTTCATAAAAAAGTAAAATGAAAAAATGAACAAGGGGGAAATGGAAATATACCCGTTATGACAGAAATAAGAGAACTGCAATATAGCTGACACATTTTGAAGTCTGTTGCAGGTTATCATGGGCGTGGTTAAATTTTGAAGTACAGTGTAGTCAGATCGTTATTGAATTGTGGAATTTTGTTTAGTTTCTGACATCAAAAAATATTGTATACCAACCCGTTTACTTCTCAATAACACTAATTCCAAGTTGTGAATAATTGGCGTCAATGAGTTTTTGATTTATTTCAATGTCAACCATTCCAATTTTGTGTAACCAGTTGTGAACTTTCAACGACAAACCATATAAGGCAAGTTAGAATATTGTATTCGTAGATTCTGATATTGTTTTCCATCGGGCCTTATTTTCCAATAGGGTGAACTTTCATACCAGTAGAATTTGGAAAGTCATTCGACTTGGCATTGCATTTTGAAACTTTTCCTGAAGATCAATTAACCTAACGCCAAGCTGATATTTTAGCTTCTGGCGCGCGTTTCGCTAACAAGGTTAGCATCTTCAGGAGAAGAATGACACTATTAATTTTTTTCTCCTGAAGACGCTGACCTTGTTAGCCAAACGCGCGTCGAGCAGTTGACTGAGAGGACGTGTTTCATTCAATTACTCAAAAAATTGCGAAAAAAATATAAAAGGTTTCCTGGGTCCTTCGCTCAACCCAGAGAAACCTCTATCTATCGCGATGTGGATGAATTGGGACAATATACTTGTATGGTCAGAAGTATATTTGATTATCGCAACTTCACTAACCCTCCTTCACTGCTTCCAGTCTTTCCGGGCACCATCCTTCACATTGTTCAAGATGCCAGTTACTTCCTTCCACAAAGCTGTTCCTGTTCTACATGTAATACTCTCTGTGAGTTTCCCAGATTGTAAATTCTGGTGTTTTTCAATAAACTCCACCAATATATCTTTCTGGCTTTGGACAATGTAGATTTGTTTTGTAGGTTCTCCCATAATTTATTTCTAGGAAACTTCCAAAGCCAGTTCAATGCCTGAATCTAATAATCAAGGAGGAAAAATTAAAAAAAAGGGATGATATCGCAATCAGGAGAATGAGACTGGCATGGGAAATTTCATCTCTGTACTACCTACATCTCTTGTAATGTATGAAAGTAAGGCCCCTGGTATCGAATAGTTCTATTCAATATATCCCACTTTTGTCAATTGATAATTCACTTATAAATGATTCATCACTTATAACGAACACTATGAGGTGGTGAACTCAACAAACCAAAGCCAACAAGAAGATTGTTCCGAATCCTTGGAGGTTTTTGTTGAATACTCTTCGTGAGCAGTAAAATAGCAGAATCAATACTCCTCACCGGTCCCGATTAAATGATTCCGAATAGTTTACCTCGTCTTGTGTTTGTAGATCTTTTGATGGAAAATCCTCACCTGTTTACGTTATAGTACATGTTCAAGGGAAAGAAAAAACGTTTCCAACTATCTGGAACTTCAACTAGCTTTTCCCGATATGACTGATAACCAGTCCGTGCAAAGCTTACTGATGAATCATCTGAAAATGGAACTTTTAACAGGTGATGATCAACTGTATTGCCAAATATGCGCCAAACTAACTGAAAATTGTAGGACAAAAAGTATAGCTGAGGCAATAGCCAATCTAATAATAACTCTGATGCTCTTCAAAAATGACTCATCCTCTGGCGGAAGCACCAAACTCTCACGAAGATTCGAAATAGATGAGCACTTCAACCTAGCAGACCACAATTATAATCTGCATGCAGTCATTGTTCACTCTGTTTCTGGCGTTGAATTTGGTCATCACTACTCATTGGTCAAGGACGAAACGGACTGGTTTAAGTTTGACGATAGTTGTGTCCCTGAATTTTATGGCGATATCTTGAATTCATTGAAGCCTCAGGAGACACACTACATTTTATTTTATCGAAGATTGGCAGATCAAGATCTTCAGATCATGTGGTGCTGCAGCTTTTTCCGGGTTTTCTTGCAGCTGAAAAAGCAAATGCGCCACTGGAATCAATCCAGTCTCCCCGGAGCGCTAATTAGTTTTTGTTGTTGTTTCATAATTTGTATTACTATCGTTTCATTGTTATCAATAAATGTTTTCAAGCAACAAATCAATGAAAAATTTACCCAAATGTCGACTGACATAATACCTTCATCTTATCTAGTACCAGCTGCCTCTTGCTTTCCAGAATACATGTCACTATGATTGAAATGTATTCGTGCAAGGCGCTATTCGCTTCACTTGTTCTGAGAGAACACTTATAAATTCGAATTAATTCGAAAGCTCACTGAATGATGCAACTATTATCGTTCTAGTACGATACACATTGTTTCAAAGCCACCATTCACCGCTAACTCACCACAACTGAATTGTTAATTTTCGATTTATTTTCCTCTTGTATAACTTCAGACACGACTTCTTGGTTCTTTTACATCCTTTCACAAACAATACTATTGATAACTAATCTTATGGAGTCTTCATGAAATTATTACGAGAAATGCAATACAATGAAAACAATAGAAAATTGAACACAACAACAGAACAATGGTTGGACTTTTCAAATTGCAAGCCGTTACAGTAACATTGAGAATCCTTTGTCATACTCAGCCATATATATAAATAGGGGCTTCAATATTGAAGTAATTGAATGATACAGGTCTCAAACCTATGCTTGGGAACAATTATTCAATATCTGAATGAACGGAAGGACATGAATTTTAACAGTTAAGAGGTAGTTGTTGATTGATATTGGAAACAACGCTTGAGTAACAAGAATTGAGAGGATAACGTACAGTGTGTCTCAAATTAAATTTGAATTCTGATAGTTCATTCATTCATCAAGAAATGTCCTGTGTGCCAGTGTTGGATATTGATAATTGAGCATTTTCGAAACCTTGATTGCTTACTATACATATGAAGTGAAACACATAATATGGTCCACACCAAATGGAAATTCTCTTCATGGAAAAAATAGCTTTTAAAGGAAAATATAGAGAGTTTGCTCGGTTTCAAATTTCATATCTATGTAGCAAATGCCAACCTTCATCTGTCAGTTCGTGTTGTTCAAATGTTTTTTTACTTTCGTAACTTTTGCTCTACCTGTTTGAAGAAACCATGATTGAAAGTCAATGATTCTAATGCATACGAGCCATCATGCAATGTTAAGTTGAGAACATACTTCCCCCAATATCATTCGAAAGTGTGCTTTGTTTCTTACCTACTTTCAGGTTGAAAAAAGATTAATTGTGACCCAGCAGAAGACAAGGAAGAAAAAAACTTTTCCGAACTTTTATGCAACCATTCAACTTCAACTGAATTTTCGCCTCGTTTGAAGTATGATACTCTGGAAATAATTTCAGTTTTCATTATGAGGCATTACTAACTTTAGGGCGATGATGGAAACTACCTTGTACTGACAAGAAGCCAAATAGTCCTAAAACGGTCGACAAGTGTGCCCGTTCCAATAACTGAAAATTAATTTCGGCAGTTGTCTCGCCAGAAGAACATGCAGGAATTAACTTTGTGAATAATCCTGCAGGGGAGTAGTTGTTATGTGGCAGGTGTTTGTGAATTAGCTGAGACTAGCTTGAACAACTTGTTCCTCTACATGACTTCAAAAGGCCACGGTCCAGCTCTTCAGGTTGACTGACAGTCATTCGATATCTGAAATCAAGCAGGGCCGAACGCGATTAGTAGTTGGATGGGTGACCTCAGGCAAGGAAAGACCGCGTCGAAAGCCCATACAGTTGTTGCAAAATAGCATATCATAGCTCGCAGGCAATATATCAATTAGCACATGATATATTGAGGATATGCCGTCCTTCGGAGGGGACGTAAAGCCGGTGATCCTGAGTCCATAGATGTTGGGCTTGTCAAAGATCTCTACCTCTGGTTGGAATACCAGAATGTTCAGCGAAATTTTCGGTTTGGGGAAAGTGTGTTCACTTGCATTGATGATTGGTCTTGGTAGAGAAAATAGGCCGACGTTGAATAAATGATTTTAAAAAATGATTTGAAAAACCAATTACAACCTAAAATATCAATTTATTATCAATAAGGGTACTTTTCAACTAGTGCCACCTTTATGCATGTCACAGTACACAGTTGTTTTTCTTCATACAGTGCATAGTAGTATGTATAAGAGAAAAAAGCCACATCACCAAGTGAATATGTACTCTCTTAGTATTCCGAGGTTTTGGCGGGTACGCCTATGTCGCCTTCGATGGGTATCAGGGCAGCCGTGGGTCGGGATCCGGTGACCCCGCCAGGACGACATAGGCGTACCCGACAAAACCTCAATTGGAGATGAGGACGTTTTCTCTTATACATATTACTGTACTGTGGATATCTGGTTATAATTGCCAATGGACACTTTCAATGGTCCACCAAAATGCTCAAAAAATTTCCATGAATGGTATTGAATAGTTTCGGTCATAGAAATGTCATCGATGAATGAAACTTTGAGTAGTTTCTTTCAATACTGAGTGCACCAAATTTTTTATTCGTTCTGAACGGAACGCCCCTTATAGTTGATAAATAACCGTAATTTGCACTATTGCCTTTGAGCCCGATAAACACATTGTAGTACTGCTTTTCCCGGTATCAATGCTAGCAGGTGGGGTCTATTCGTCAAGTGAAAGCAGTAGTGAATCTAGTTTTGTTTCTCTGCCATTTTACCTCATAATACTGAAATGAATAATGACGGTACTTCGGAAGAAAATTGTTGAGACAGCGGTTTTATTAGTGAAAAGTATTTGGAGGTTTCACCACCTCCCAGAAAGTCGAAAAAACACTGGCAATATGTTCAAAATTATTTTGTTTCATTTGAAATACGTATAATTAAATCAAGTATAGAAAAATCCATAACATCCTTTATATGTAATTCAAACAAGAAGATGATTCAATAATATCTTTCAAATGTTATTGAAAGATTTATTTAGGATGTGAGGAAAAGATATCCTTTGAAAGTCGTATTTTGTAACATATGTATGCTCAAAAGTTACATGTACGTCTTCAAGATTTATTCGAGATGTCTTCGTGTTATCTGGGTAATCAGTAGAGAGGGTAAAATATTTTCAAGAAGTGGATATATGAAAATAAAAGTCAAACGGCAAGTATTATAATAGAGCTACAGCAATGTTCACTTCTTTGAGTACTGACAACGCTATGAGTTTTTGCACCGCTCACTGTTCATGATAGGTTTGGAGGCACTGTAGTTGTTGGTTCGAAATCCGGCGTCGACCAATTTTTTGTTATTTTCAATTCTTTGTTTGTTCTGTAGGCTCTCCTCATTTTCGGAATTTCAGGTACATGCTATTCTATTCCTAGTTCGTAATTTTAGTTCTTCGATCAATTTTGTTTGTTAATTTTATAAATGAATTATTTGAAAATGACTTGTCATTGGAGGGAAGTTGAAAAAACATATGTATAACTTGGGGGACATTCTGTCCATCGGAATGAATGAGTACCCGATACCCCCTTACCTTCCATTCGAAATCAAAATGACTTCCCAACTAGCAATTTTATATTTCATAATAGTTGCGAAATGTTTCGCAGAAACAAATTATAAAAATGTATTCCTCTCAGAAATAAGTGTATTGGTGAAAATAAGCTATACTCCCCCTATCGTCTTTTGTGGGAATACTCAATTGTCGGATCGTCATACTCTAGTTTGCAAGTGTTTGTATGGGTCTGTTGTGTTTATTTTTCAGTAATTTCAGATTTTCATGATTTTTGCGTATGTTTTAGCTTTCAATGACGATTGTGGAGATTTTCAAGAAGTCTGGAAATATTCCAGTGAAATAATAAGAAGGTTTGATGCTTTTTATTCACTGTGAGCGAATATTTAACTTTTTGTTGTTTGTTTGTTATAAGTTATGGATATGAAATGACTTAGCCTTTGATACAATCTCTAAGGTATTGGTGATAATGTATAATTTGAATTTGATGCAATATTGTTCGTCGATTCTTTTGATTCACCTAAGTGAACCTGTTTTTGAAAATTAACGACAGAGATGCCCCTATCACTGCACATCATATTATCGTAACATATTTTCAGTCTTCGTCTAAACGAACCACTTTTCTTAATTTTTTTCCAATGACCAATTTACACGACATCATGCGTAAGGTAAGATATTGGAACACACTTGTCAAATAAAACTCACAAATTATACTACATTGACCTCTAAAATCAATGACAGCTGGTTCTTCTTGAAAGCTACATTTCATTCTTGGCGACAGCAAATATACGTTCGCGGAAGCAATTTGATTGTATAACAGTTATTTTGTTGTGTTAGAATTGTAGTAAATATACCATACTATAAAATAGTTGTGAAATTATCATCAATGTGACAATATGGTAATAAAACAAAATTGTGTTCGAAAGCATTTCAATAAAATAATTTCATTGAAGCTACAGAAAGCAGTTATGAAATAAGCTCCAAATAGTTTTATAAAGATCTAACAAACTAGCAGAGAAGTGCTATAAAACTGTTTCAAAATGATTTACTTTTATAGCAAAATATGTTATATAAGTTAGTTGTTAAAACGTTTCTGTGATAATTTCGTGACAATTTTATAACGGTTTTATAATTTTATTTTATCTACACCCGTACTCTAATAAGTCACTTATATGCCCACAACCCGTTTTATAATGAAATCCATTACGATACAGATTTTCATTACGATACAGATTTTCAACCAATAGAAAGAAACCCTTTATTTTTCAATCAAGCATGATGTGCAAGCTTTGCATTTTGACGTTCGTCAAGTCAAAATCAGTAGGTATTGAATTTTTGAAGAATTTAGTCAATTTTCGATAATCGAATGAAAATGTCTTTTAGCAGTGATATAGAAGAATTACCAGCGACTCCTCCACAGATATCTTAGACAAGAAAAAAATACAATCGAAAGGATTATATTTTTCATTTGACATATGCAACACATATGTTTTTATTTTCGACCAAATCGAATGAGCCATCATGGCTGAGTGGTCAATGGCGAGGGTAGTGATCAGAAACGTCCGGGTTCAAATCCTGACCTCGGCAGAGATTTTTTCATTTTTTTTTCTTTTCATTTCTCATTGTTGTATTTTCCGTAGTTATACCATTAATTATGATTTCGTAGAATTTTTCGAAGAAATACGATTGATTACCTACTATTATTGTGTTCAATATAAATACCTAATAATATAATATTTTTAGTTCTTCATTATTTATTGGGTGTAGATAAAATAGCGTATGTAACACTCATGTAATGGTTATTAATACACTCGAATAAACCATACGAAACTCACATTCGGCTCGTTTCGTATTCCGGTTTATGCTCATGTATTAATAACCATCATTACACGATCGTTGCATAATATACTATTATCTACACCCGTACTCTAATAATACAATTATATGCCCACAACCCGTTTTATAATGAAATCCATTACGATACAGATTTTCATTACGATACAGATTTTCAACCAATAGAAACCCATTATTTTTCAATCAAGCATGATGTGCAAGCTTTGCATTTTGACGTTTGTCAAGTCAAAATCAGTAGGTATTGAATTTTTGAAGAATAAAGCCAAACTTCGATAATCATAACAAAATGTCTGATACCAGCGATATGGGAGAATCTTCTTCGACACCTTCACCGACAGAAATACAGTTAGAATGATTAAATTTTTCATTTAACAAATGCATGATTTATTACTTATTTTTTCATCAAATTTTGAGGGCTCTCCATAGCCGAGCCGTCTGTGGCGCTGACATTGATTATTCTAGCTGGAGGAGACACTGGTTCGATTCCGGTCTCGAGTAATCTTTTTTTTCTTTGATTTTTGATCTTCTTTTCATATCTCATCGTTTCATTTCTCGAGGCAATACTTTTAATTACAATTCTGTGGAATTTTTCAAAGAAATTCGTTAAATTAGTATTATTTTGTGCAATACAAATATAAATATAATATTTGTAGCTCTTCACTATTTATCGGGTGTAGATGAAATAGCGTATGCAACTCTCATGTAATGGTTATTAATACACTCGCATAAACCATACGAAACTCACCTTCGGCTCGTTTCGTATCCCGGTTTATGCTCATATATTAATAATCATCATTACACGATCGTTCCATAATATACTATTATGAACGTTTCTATGACAAATTTATAAAACACTATTATTGCCTACAACTATATTGTGTTCACAGGTCGTCTGATAAAACTGTTGCAGCATCATGAAATTCTAAAACAATTTTGCTGGTTGGGTTATGACGTATGAGAATCTACAACAATCCCATCGTTCACAGCCTATTTCTTTCATATTTACGGTATTATATCTGCTCGAAGAATTAATTTTCGAATATCAAATAATGACTAATCGTTATGGTACTCATGACAAATCGAATAATTTCTACTCAAATTTGATCATCACACACATGCCATGCACAAAAAACCACCCCTGTAATGCATCCGGAAACAGAATTTAAATGATCATTTGGTCGACATATCACTAAACTAAAAACTACCTGCCACAACAGCTGTCAAAAGCAGCTCGCAGTTTAGTCTACTCCATCATACGAGAAATGAACGTTCTCCGCCCCTTTTGGCATAACAGTTAATTTAAGTTTAGTTTCCATATGGTTTCTCTTCAGCAAATAGAGCAATTAAAAATATGATGGAATAATGGCTTTATGGAAACAGGCAGCAGTTGGCTCACAGAATAATTGGAATTGAAGTTGAACGTCACAATAAAATGTTACGGTCAGGTCGAATTTGATGGATGTTATTATTTATTTTTCGATGGATATGAATTCGATATGGAAGTATATGGAACGGAGAAACTTTACGATCCGAATTACACGATGGTTTTGAAAAGGGTAAAAAGGCTTTCACCGACATAGTTTGGTTCCATATTTATAATTCTGGATAGTGAAACTCATTCAAAACTGTTAGGTGTGGCTATTGGTAATTGACTTTTGTATCTGGTAGTCCAGAAGAGATAAATTCCTTCTTGCCACTTATTGTCTGCTTCAAATAGGATGTATCTACATCGAAAATTATTTTCATACTTTGCCTTCGTCAGATCATAATTAGATTTTGCATCCATATTGGAATCCGTCTCAAAAGTTGTATATCTACAGAGAACGTTGAATAATCAGCTCGAAAAACAAAATTTCAAAGAAACATTCACGTCAATAAAGTTAACGATGACTTGGTAAAAAGAATAGAATAGGGTGACATATACTTGGTGAAATTTAATGCTAGGAAAACCCAGGCATGGTTCTTCTCAAGGAAAGCCGATCTATCATCATCTAGCATTCAGATGTCAAGAGTAACTATTCCTACGAAGTCAAGTATCTCGATGCTAGGAATTACGTTCAGTCAAAGTCTCTCATGAAAAGACCATGTGAGATCGATCGATAAAGGTGCTTTCCAAAAACTTGGAATTTCTATTTCGTGCGAAGAAATAAATACTTCACTCCTTGTCAGCTTCTAATGATCTACAAGGCTCAGATACGACCTGTTTTGGAATCTAGTTCTCATGTATGGAGTTCGGCACCAAAACATTTATTGAGGCTTCTCGATTCAATTCAGAGAAAGGCAGTCCGTCCTGTTGGTGATTCTTCGCTCACAGACTCGCTCACTCAATTGGAGCATCGTAGATGGGTCGGAGACTTGTCTCT
Organism: Zygogramma bicolorata; assembly: GCA_032362365.1. Lineage (NCBI taxonomy): Eukaryota > Metazoa > Arthropoda > Insecta > Coleoptera > Chrysomelidae > Zygogramma > Zygogramma bicolorata. The sequence continues at coordinate 5,523 of JAVJAQ010004354.1, read as the reverse complement.
CTTCTACAGATATTTTCACGGTCGGTACTCTTCTGAATTGTTATCAATCGTTCTACCCCTGGCAATATCTACCCGGATGACTTGTCGAGTACAGAATTCCCACCCCTTTGTTGTGAGTTTGAAGACCGGTCGAATCTCTCAGGGATCTTTTTTCAATAGAACAGTTGAGCTTTGGAACTCCTCACCTAAAGATGTTTTTTCTGAGGCTTTCAACAATTCAAAGTAAATGTTAATTCATATCTCCTGTCCCTTAGTTCATGAGGTGTTCTTTGAACATTACAGGCCTTTTCTTTCGTGTGAATCTGCATATAAACAAAATAAAAACGGCGTTCGACTTATTCTATCCAGAGGGAACTGTTTTTCAACAGACGCACCAACTTTTCGGGGTAGATTAAAAATCTTCTCTTCAATATCAATTCTCATATTTTTACCTACGGTTCGTCAGTTTTTTATATGCTCGTCACACATTTTTTTTTTGCTAATGACACAACGATCTCCTTAGTTCTGCATTTAATCTTGTAGATGTCTCGATCCAAGGCCCCACTAAGAGTGTAATTATAAGAATGTAATGAATTCATTTGAATTCTTTCGCATCCCAAATATATTCGTCTCTCTGATAGAGTAAAATCTTTCCTCATCTGTTCCGATACTGTTGATTTTTTCAGCGGTATCAATTTTTAGGCTCGTTTCCCGACGAGAATGTCCCCAGATGTTCCCAGCAGGTTTCCGTTTGTTGGTTTTGACCTTTTCTGTTTATACCTATTCTCTTTGAGGGGTGGTTTTAACAGGAGCTTTGTCAGGACTGCTAATACGACTTCTTCGGAGAGAGAGCTATTTTGTTATTGTTGTCTTTCCGGAGTGTTTTTTGTGATTTCAGTTCTTCACGGCGTTCCGAGCTCATACACTTTCGTTTCTAATATGTTGCTCAAGGAGATTGGTAACGTAAACAGGAAAAAATTCCGGAATCTCCTTGCGTTCGGAAATGGAGGTCAAGAATTGTGAATAGTTAGTTGAAAATTGATTACATGATTAGGGTGATGTATTCAACTTGAATCGATGACAATAATCCCTGCTCGTAGAAAGATGTATAGCTATTGAATCTCAAAATATTTCGCTATTCCACAGTATTCAGTGGAAGATCTTAAAAAAATTTATACTTTTACAATAGTACAGTCGAATCGATTTATCAGGGGGATATCTCGGTCGTCTATCGCGAATGCTGTAAGCACCTAGCATAGTGGGAATTTTTCTAACATTATGAGCAGAAGAAGTGTTTTCACCTTTACCTCGATTTCACGTAATATATGGCAATGTGATTACTGGAACTTCCGGTTCAACCGCGTCTGGAATCGTTCTCCTGTTTCGGCTCCCACTTTGGAGCCATCTTCAAGACTTCTTTGCGACTTGATGCCGAGGTCTAAGTCCCCCTAACCCTCAACTCTCATCTTGACAAAGTGAATACTGTCTCTGGAAGATCATTTTGTTCAATTTTTTTATCAGAGGTAACTCCGTTGATCTTCAATATAAGTGTTCGTCTCTCGGTAGAAATAACGTACTTTGTGCTAGTGGATTCTTTAGTGAATTTTATTATGTATTGTATCATATTTGCATTATACCATTGTTACTTTCACATTGTGTATTCAAAAGCATAGATGAAGGATTTGAGAAAGGAGAAGGACTCGCCAATGGTTGGTCACTATTTTACAAAAAATAGCGATTTTGTTGCCTTCGAGTTCCTTCGAATGTGATGCTTTCAATACCTATTCACTCTTCATGATAAATATTCATAAATGAATCCACTCATTGCAAATAGAGTGTGATTTTAGGGCTCTGAATTGATCCAAACGCTTCATAGCTTTTATCGATTTCTTCCGCATTTGGACATCCATTGTAACCACATTAAACAAATCTTCCGGATCATCGGTGGTTCTGCTTCCACATTTTGGCAAAACACATGATTTTCTTTGTATTTGGATTTGACGTTTAAAAAAAATTCGTAATCTCCTTGTGAACCATAAGAGAGCGCGCAACGTACTGACCGAGTGTTGACTTATGACGTCATTTGCAGCAAGCGCCGGGCGGAGGAAACTCACGCCGTGCTCCTATCTTCACAATTCCATATCTCGAGAACAAATTGACGTATCACTCATTTTTCCATTGCATTTGATATCCTTACAGAAACTAGTGGAGATATTTATGTTATTGATATTATCATTCGTTAACTAATGTTCAAATAATCGAAAAAATTCAAACCTCTGGTGTAAAAGTTGAAACTTTTCCTAGAGATCAATTATCCTAACAACAAATATATATTCTGATATGCTTATGTTCAGAGAGCAGAGGAAATCTGTTTTCTCTCCTCTAAAAAAGGGTCGAGTACATTTATACTTGATTCAATGCATATCAATGACCGGATCTTATCATTTGTTCCAATGTGTGTAGGGAAATGAAAAATATCTGAATTTTTCCTAAAAAGACATACAATTTTCCAGAAATCCTCGAAATGATGTAATTTTTTGAACTATTGAAAAAGAGTTGCTCTAAGCTTCCTCGAACAAATCAAAGTGGAACGATTTTTCCTCATGGTATTCATCCTGTAAGCGCAGTTCTTGGAGACAACATGAAAGTCGGAGAACACAAATAGGACAATCTCCAAAATAACTCTGAATGGTCAGATTCTGAAGTCTTTAACAAGTAGGAATATTCTTCAGGAATACATTCAATTTATTGCCTGCGCCTACATCCCGAACAACAATGCATTCAGTAACCCCAACGAGATATTCGGAAAATGTGAAAACTACTCACCCAACAGATGGACCAACTTCGGTCTACCGAAGAGAGTTTTGCACTTGTAAATCTAGTTTCTGGTGAAACGAATCAGCGCTACTAGTTAGTTCCACCTCTCCTTATCATAATGAAGAGCTGAATCGATATAACTGATCGCTTCTCGAAAATTTGTCAGTTATCATCTGAAGACATCGTCGGATTTAATTCAATACCCGTCGTGGTATCTGCCAAGGGACTAGTTTTCTTCTGACAGCTGTTAGCTCGAAACTCTTTCTAGAGATCAATTACCTTAGCACCAAACTGATATTTTTGCACTCTACACGCGTTTTGCAGTGTCGCCCAACACGCTCTAGACAATGACCACAAAATTGGTGAAAGAAATCTTAAACTGATCAAGCACGTGCATGATACAAGACTACTCGATGCATGTGAGAGTCTAGAAATAGCAAAATGTAAAAACAGCATGAATGGTAAAAAGGGGATCTATCCGTTTCAGCTTGCTTTTCAATTCAACGTTGAAAAAGTAATCAGAATAATCAGTAATAACAGATGACGGAACTTGCAGGTAGTGACTGCATTAGTAAATTATCGATAAATTAATTAGAATAATTAACCGTAACAAACAAAGTCCATATCGGTCCAAAAAACTTTAGGTATATAAACAAGTAATCCTAGCTCTAGATTCATTATCAATTTACTTCTCCTGGAGATGTTAACCTTGTTAGCGAACCGCGCGTCGAGTGCAATAATATCAGTTTGGTGTTAGGGTAGTTGATCTCTAGGAAAAGTTTCAACTTTAATACCAAAGGTTCCAATCTCATCGTTCAGCTGTCATTTTAGCAACCTTTTATATATGTGCCCGAGTCTGACTTGGACCTATCGTCCAAACTTCTTTGTCATAAATTAAATAAAAACCCATAGAAAATGAATGATGATATTTCTCGTCATAATAACAAAGGAAGTTCCTTCAACTCTATGTTTCGAGAAGGGGATATGTCCTCCTGAATATAAAGTATAAGTTGTAAAACCGCTTCATAAAAATAGTGATAAACAAACTGTTTCCAACTATCGTCCCATCTCGCTAATTACCAACCTTGCAAAAATTTTTGAAAAGGCGTTGAAACAACGGTTATAATCTTTCGTGACAAAATATGAAATAATTTCCGAGAGTCAATTTGGATTTCGAAAGAACAGGTCCACAGAAGATGCAATATCAGCATTAACGTCCAAAATGTATAGAGCCCTCGACGAAACCCGCAATGTGCATTTTTCTGGATCTCGCCAAAGCTTTTGATACCGTCGATCATGAACAACTATTGGAAGCTTTGCGAGATATAGGGTGTAGAGGAAGAGTCTTCAGTCTTTTAGAAAGTTACATCTCGAACCGTAAGCAAATGGTTACAATCAATGATGAATGCAGTAGTACCAAAGAAATCGAATGTGGTGTACCTCAAGGCACAGTATTGGGACCGTTTCTTCTTTAATTTATATTAATCATTTGTTTGACCTCAATACATCCGGTACGATATTTGGTTTTGCTGATAATACCGCAGTGTTCTATACCGCAGATTCATGGAATAAACTGAAACAAAAAATTTAAAGTGACTTTAGCAACATTATCAATTGGTTAAATCACAAACTACTGACCATAAATTTCAAAAAAACAATGGCTCTTCCCCTTACAAGTTATTCAAATAGGTTGCCTGATTTCGCCACATTAGATGTTCCTTATGAAGATCATATAGTTAAGTTGAAGTTGACTGATAGAATGAAATATTTAGGCATTAAAATTGACTGCCACCTGAGATGGAATATTCACATAGAACAAATAAGTAAAACACTTCGAACAATTATATACAAATTAATATGTCTTTCTAAAATTATGGAACTTCCTCAATTAAAGATGGTCTATTTCGCGCTGGTTGACTTTAGGATAAGTTATGCTATATTGAGTTGGGGTGGACTTGCTACGTTCTACCTGGAAAAAATTGTTATTATACAAAAACTTTTTTAGAAAATGATGTTGAAAAAGAACCGTAGGTTTCCATCAGATACCCTGTACCAAGAAAGCAGAATATCAGATGTCCGTCAAACATATTTCTTCAAAATAAGTAGCACTTTTTTGCCAAAAACATAGAAAAGAATTCGAATATGTTTCACATTCATATCAAACTAGAAATAAAACTGGGGAAAAATTATTACTTCCACAATCTATAAAATCTATTGGTCAGAAATATCACCTGTACCTTGCCCCCAGAGTATTCAACTCCTTGCCCAAATCAATAATCTTTGCTGCAATTCATTCAAATCCAAATTGAATGAATTTATTCTTGCGGAGGATAGGGAAAAATACACAATATAATTGAAAATAAATTGAATGCATAAAATATGTATTAAATTGATCTGAACTACTCATTACCTGACTCAAAATTTTGTATTGTTATACCTGTCTACATTATTCGATTATTCAGTGTTATATCAGATGCATATCCAGGGCATATCTAGTGGACAGCCAATGGCTTTACTATATGCAACGGATACCCATGCGCATTCGCATAGTTAAGACTATTTATAAATGAGATATAGTTAGTAACCATACATTTTCCGCAGACAGCCTCAAGGCTTCGCGGCTTTCTTTGTTTATTTGAAAAAACATTTATTTATTCTTGTGCACGTCAACTTAACAAATAAACGTTATTATTATTATTATTATTATCATTTATTCTTCTGTGTCTT